>CAVNYN010260089.1:0-77874 GCA_963692815.1 Nyctanthes arbor-tristis
TCAAACTTGATTATCACAACTTCGTACTTTGCCATATCTTTCCTCTGCTCCACCTCGAACAAAACCTGACGCTCTGATACCACTGTTGGGAATTAAGGCAAATTCCCCGATTACGCCCGCAGGACAGTTGTTCAAGGAATTTAATTGAGACAAGAAAAAATAAAAGAACGAAGACAAATTTACGAACTGTCAAAATTTTCCACTATATGATTAAAGTCGCTTAAAATCATACAGAATTTTCATTCGCCAAACCAATTCCCCAAGTATAACAACAAAAATATACCAAGCTTTACCGCATCTACCGATTTCTACCCTTTGCCTAACCCGCAAAGAATTAAAGAAATCCCAAGACGCTAGGCTACTATTTTTCTTCACAAGACTCTCTGACCCGATCCAAGTGGCACCCCGAATTTTACCACATCTAATTTTCTACCCATTGAACAAATCACAAAAAGTTATAAGAAAACTCTTCAAGGTGCTAGACTCACTAATTTTTCTCTCAACTCATTTGTACCACTTGTGCATAAAACAAGAAGAAAACATCTCTATTTATAGGCTTCGTTTCCTTGGAAGACGAGACAATCCTTCTATGATTTAGATTCCTTTTCCTCCTAGGATTCTTCTTCTTTCCCTTTCCTTTTCCTTTTCAACTTTGGATTATTTTTGGCAACAAACCCAACAATCTCCACCTTGCCAAAATAAGCCAAAATCTTTATCTTCTCCAGTCTTGTACACAATACTTGAGAAATTACCGGGCAAGCCTTTGACACACTTTGACATCCCATACTCTAACATAAGAGTATATATAACCACTTAGAATTAACAATAATTTCAAGCATCTCATCGGCTCAATGTCAAAATAAACTGCTGATATTTGTGGTGCAACTCTCTTGTTGGCTTTCCAGAGAGCTCACCAGCCATCGACATTACTACAACCACACACCCTGCATAATGTCAACCAATGCCCGTGTGTAAATACAACTACTATAAGTAACACACATCCTTTATCATGGCACCTAGCGACACTCCATGGGGATGTACCCACATACTTCATAGCACATCTCTACCGCCCTCACAACAAGAGAGTCGGATTGTCTAAATCCGAACAGTAGCCGAGTCTGCTCCACCTGGGTAATGTTTTCTCACGTGATCAACTAGTCTACAACACCAACAAGTTGCAACAACCACCAGTCCCCAGACGATCTCATTGAGAATTTTTGTATCTGCACCAACTCGCAAAGAACTAAACAATTTTTCCAGGTGCAACAAATTTGAAGAACCCCTTGCCGGATCCACCTATCCAAATTGACGCCATAGTTCCTTCACAGCAAATATTCTATGAATATTTACAAGAAAATTTCTGGTTAGATGGAGACACATCCTGGTTCCAGTCTTCAAATAAAAATCTTCCCAATCACTATCGCTCATACTGGTTCAGCAACTTTGTTAGAACAAGGAGGAAGTTTTCCTTTGAAAGCTTTAAATTGCCCAATCAAAATCAAGAAATTCAGACATGTTCTAGCCACAAGTCAAACTTGATTATCACAACTTCGTACTTTGCTATATCTTTCCTCTGCTCCACCTCGAACAAAACCTGACGCTCTGATACCACTATTGGGAATTAAGGCAAATCCCCGATTACGCCCGTAGGACCGTTGTTCAAGGAATTTAATTGAGACAAGGAAAAATAAAAGAACGAAGACAAATTTACGGACTGTCAAAGCTTTCCACTATATGATTAAAGTCGCTTACAGCCATACAGAATTTTCACTCGTCAAACCAATTCCCCAAGTATAACAACAAAAATATACCAAGCTTTACCGCATATACCAATTTCTACCCTTTGCCTAACCCGCGAAGAATTAAAGAAATCCCAAGACGCTAGGCTACTATTTTTCTTCACAAGACTCTCTGACCTGACCCAAGTGGCACCCCGAGTTTTACCACATCTAGTTTTCTACCCTTTGAACAAACCACAAAGAGTTACAAGAAAACTCTTCAAGGTGCTAGACTCATTAATTTTTCTCTCAACTCACTTGTACCACTTGTGCATAAAACAAGAAGAAAACATCTCTATTTATAGGCTTCGTTTCCTTGGAAGACAAGACAATCCTTTTATGATTTGGATTCCTTTTCCTCCTAGGATTCTTCTTCTTTCCTTTCCTTTTCCTTTTCAACTTTGGATTATTTTTAGCAACGAACCCAACATTGGTGACATATTCTTGTGTTGGCTTCTGGGTAGGGGACTACTATACAAGCTTCGATTCCTAAGGATTTAATTCCTGAATTTGATGCCAAGATTCAAAAGCATGGATTGTACGCAATGCTTAATTTTGATGTGGAGTCTAATGGTGGGAAATATAGGCCAAGCTCTCATGGTTGGAAATTAACTTTCAAGCCTAGGACTCAGATTCTACAGTGTGACATTAGTTTGTTTCCAAACTTCACTGCATCGATGTTTAAGTTTAAGGGATTTTATGATTTGTTTCATGGAACGCAATCTGAAGGAGCTGATCTATTTGCTAAATTTTCATTGACATTATTTCTACTCTTTGTTTTAATTTATTTTGACAATCTTTTTTCTAATAGTCTTTATGTTTTAAGATGTTGTTGGTGTTCTTTCCCCAACGAGATTTTAAGACTGCTTACGTCGTCTGAGAGTTCAACACGGTCTATTGCCTTCACGTTCGAAGATTTGGGGCAAGCTTATTTACCTTATCTTCAATGTTGTTTACTTATTCATTTGTGTTACGTACATTACTTCGAACTTAATCTTCTATGTTTTTTTGCATAGGCAAAATCAGATAACATGCTCATTATGGAATAACTAGGGGTAATTTTTTGGCTACACAGATGTTATTTTCATGTATTGCTTTTCTTTTTTTTTTCTCTTTTTGTTATGATTTCGTAATAAGGTCTGATGAACTTACTTTTTATTCACTTACCTTTGAATAGAAGTTGAAGTTAAACTCTCGAACTCTTATAATACTACAAAGGTGTTGCTTAATGAGCATATACCGAAGATTGAGGAGTTTCGTAGTAGGTCTGTTTCTTATTTATTGATACACTTATTTTTAACATGTCATTTTTCTTTTACTTTTTCTCTCTGTTTAAAATAGTTTTTTCTTTTTTTTTTTTTTTTTACTTTTTTTTTGGGCTTTATGGACTGTTGAGTGTAGGTGACGGTGCTTCTGATAGATTTAGTCAGAAGACTGCTACGTCAGTGTAGACACTATGTGATGGTATTGATCCGCTTGCCACAAAGACCGTCAAAGAGTTATTGGCTATGAAACAGGTTTCTTATTTTAATGCTCCAGTTGTTATAAATTCTAATAATCATTGTTTATTATTAACAAGTCTGATTGATTTTATTTTTTGTCTTCTTTAAGGGTCGTGGTATTGTTGCTTATGCCACTATCAAGGAAGTAGTATCTAAAAGCAACTGGAGTTATCTTGGATGCTTAAGCAAGGATTGCTATAAGAAATTGACTTCTAAAGGTAGAGGTTACTTCTGTTCGATTTGTAATCTACCCTTTCGAGATAGTGTTTATAGGTATATGATTAGGAATACTATTGAGCATCGAAGATGATCTATTACATTGCGTTTGCAGGACCGGGACTGCCAACACTTGATTCAAAAATCTGCTGATGCACTTCACGAACAAATGTCTAATGTTTGTACTATTTTGTTTTTCTTTTTCTATTTCAATTTTTTCCAAGCCCTTTTGAATTATTTCATTTTCCATTATGATGTTTTTAATTATTATAGGATGACAATCCAAATTCACCCTATGCTAAAGTTTTTGATGAGTTGGTAGGGAAATCATTCATATTCAGATTAGATATTAAGGTTGAAAACTCTAATAATGGTCATGAAAGAATCTACTCAGTCAATAGAGTGTCTGACCATCGTGGATTGATTGAGCGTTACGTTCCTAGAGACCTATCTGATAGCGAAGTAATTATGTCCACATGTTTCCATTTTTAAATCTCCACAAATTGTTAGTTAAATGTTTGTTCTCTGTTTTTGCAGGAATCTAGCCCTGAATTTGATTTAGAGTCGTCGTTCGATGAAACTAATGCCGCAGATTCAAATGTGAGTTATTATGTTTTTTTAACTTTGTCATATATTCGGTGTTATCTATGTGTGTGTGTGTAAAAATATTTTAAATTAGGTTTTTGATATATTTTATTAATTTGTAAAAATGTAGAATATGGATTCATTGTTGGATGAGGATGATGCATTCCTATGGAGAACCCCATCTAAGAGGGTGATATCAGATGAAAATGACAGTGGGGATGAACCTTCGGTTTGCATTGTTGGGTTTTATATTTACATGTTGACTTATTGACTTTTGGGTTTTGAGACACTGTGTACTGTTTTCGGTTAATTAATTTAGGTGCCTTGTTATTTTATATTAAAAAGTATTGTTGTCTTATGTTGTTCTAATTATTTGAATGTATCACCTTTGTATAATTATTCAAGGTTTCTTTTTATTCCAATTTATCTATTCGAGTAGTTATGGTTGCACATATTTATAATTTGTATGATGTTTTCACTTCAGTTTTACGTATTTTCCTAATAATTAGTGAATGTTTTTCATTTTCTTGGGATGGCCTATTTGGTATTTGTTGTCTCCATTGATAGAATGAGATGTTCAGAGGCTTGGATTTTTTTATTTTAACGCAATCAGCATTTGTATATTTGTGGGAGACATTGGTAACCGTTGTACTCATGGTTGTACAAACAAGTTCGTTTTTTTATGGTTCAAGCATCTCTTTTCACTTTCATGTTGTCTTTTATTTATTAATATTATTTCCATCTGAAAGTTTTTAAACTTTGTTTTACACAGATATCTATTAATTGATTCAAGGCAACACTGCTGGTGCTACTGGTGATCCCTGAAATTTTTGCGATGTTGTTGCTAATGATCCTTACACTGCTGGGAGCTGTTGCTACTATTTTCTTGCACTGCTGGTGTTGTTGCTGATTTTCTTTGCACTGCTGGGCTGCTCTTTTGGTTCTGATTTTCTTTGTATTGCTGATTTTCTTTGCACTGTTCGGCTGCTATTTTGTTGATGGCCTGATGGTGCTATTTTTTGTGTATTTATTCGTTTTGTTTTTTGAAGAAGTGTATTTATCAGTTGTAGCTCATTTTTTAACCTCTGGATTGGTGGTTGGAAAAGGGTTGGCAAAACTTTATGACATTATTATTTCTTTAGTCACAACGTAGCACCATATAATATTGCACCATATGGTGTCATATAATCATGTGAGACACGCCACCTGAGAAATAATACTTAGTTTATTTTTAGTGTTCTCTGTTGTATGTATTTATTTAGATTTCAAAATACCATTCTTATATATATATCGTTCAAAACCCATTTGTCTTTCACCCGTGCGGATATATTTAAATGCTCTCTTATGAAAATATTTTAGAAGTCTAAATATGAATCATTGATTCATCATTACCTTACATAGGGATAGTATTGGGAAAATATGATTTGATGTCTTGGATTAACAGAAATATAATTATGAAACGAAATTTTCTAATTCATACGCATACAAATTAAAATTTTTTCACTTATTTATTATATAAATATATTAACTATTTTTGTCTTAAATTTTTTTTCTAATTCAAATCACGTTTTTTTTTCTTTTTAACCATGTTATTATGTGTTATATGACTATTTGATACCTTAACGTATTGTGAATATAACTACTTTGTTGTCTAATTTATGATTTATATTAACTATTTTTGTCTTAATTTTTTTTGGCTAATTCAAATAACGTCTTTTCTTTTTACCATGTTATTATGTGTTATATGACTATTTGATACCTTACCTTATTGTGAATATAACTACTTTGTTGTCTAATTTATAATAAATATATACCAATTAAAAATATATTTATTAATTTATAATATATATTAGTTATCTACTTTACTTTTTAAACACGTTTTACTGTGATATTGGTTTTGATTACCCGGCAGAGGTTTAATGAGATTTTCCCGCCAGATGTATATTTGGCGAAGTGATAAGAATTGTATAATTAATGTGTAAGACACCCACATGGGATATTTCACTAGCGGGCTGTCCAATTGTCTCTCGCCAACCGCTTTTCATACCGTTTTAAAAGTATTTAATTAAAGACAAATAAAATTAATATAAGTTAATATAATTATTGCCATTATTTTAGTATATTTTTTCCTTGCACTCGTTTTCTATATGAGATTATTGTATATATCTGTCCTTTACTTATTTATATAATCTTACCATATTATATTGTTTTTCTTTTAATTTATTTTTCGGTTTACATAGTTTACTGTAATACTTATTATTATCATCATCATCATCATCATCATCAAAAAAATCATCATCATCAGAATATTCTTTTTAGTCTCCATAATTGGTTCTGCCATCTAAAATGGAAAGTCCAAAACTTCCTCGACATTGTTTATTCAAAGTTTTTGGCTTTCAAATCTTTTTTGGGTTCCCTCTTACTTCTCTTCCGTCGCTATTGATGTATCTTCTTTGGTGGTGGCATTGATCTCATGAATTGATTGTTCTCCGTTTTTGTTGTAATCTTTCAACAAAAGCATTGTGCAATCCCCTTTATCGTCCAACTTACAACTTTCTATTGGTTTTCACCGTGTGCAGTTTTCTATAATGGAGTTTTTTGTATAACGATTGTTAAGGCAGAAAATTCGTCGTTGTGAGCGTTTTCAGGTGTACCTGATTTATTAATTGTCAATCAGTGCCATATCCAGTTGCCTCTGATTTATACACCAGTTGTCAACAACTTCACATTTTGTTTTTATCTGTAAGTTCATATTTTTTGTATAGAGAATCACTGTCTGAAATTTTTAATATAAAGTTTTGTTCATCATTTATTAAGTGTGTATATGGAATTTCTTTGTTTTATTAAGATGTGTTTTATTTTTTTATTAAGTTGTTTTCATCATTTGTTTTGTTTTTATTTATTAAGTTGGAATGATTTTTTTTAATACGTTAATGGTGATCAAGGCGTTTTGGAGCTTCTGAATTCGGAATTGGTGAATTCTTTTAAAAGGTATTGAGTTTTTGTGACATTGTTTGCTTTCGACACGCTCTATGATACGCTGTGATACGTGCGTCAAAATGTCAAATTTTCTTTTCTTTCCTTTCAATTGATTCAATTTCTGTATAAAAAAAAATTGATCTAATTCAGAAATCATGATGATTCTGGATGATTGAAGTTCCACTGTAAATTCTGTAAATTCCTTGCCTTTTGTATTTATACGTTTTTTATTCTTGCGGTGTATATTTTCATGTGTCCACATATATATATATATATATCCCTGTGTGTGTATAGTGGAAGATTATATGGACCAATACCTTGGACAAACTCCATGGACAAATGAGTTCGTCGCTTGATTCTAAGTAATCCCGCTAAATATTTGTCTCTAACCCCCAAACAGAACTTTAAATTGACTAACTGACTAATAATAAATGATGATGAATTGAAATACTATTCAAATCTACAAATTGACTAATCATAAATGATGATGAATCGAAGGTTACATATATTTTATTTAGGAACTAAAAACTTGAAGCCTTCATCAATCAAGAGATGACGATACATAAGTTATTATTTATGTAATCATTGGAGATCACTTATATGCATCTCCTTTTAATTTACTAAGTAATTACTATTGGCTATTACTATTTACTCTTCTCTATTATTCGAATGATCTATAGTTATTCTTTATTTCAGTTTTATATTCATTAATGATGGATAATGCATTATTCATCTCATGTGGTAATTACCATTTGATAATTTTAGGTTGTTAATGTTGCTTAGTTTTATTATATTTCGGTGTCATTAGATTTTCTGGTGCTAGAATTTGTATTTGATACTTTTAGGTTTTAATGCTTATTCTATTGTATATATTTTAATTGGTATTTCTACAATTTATTTTAGTTATCAACATTGGAGGTAATGAAGAAGTTGGCTAAGTCCACAATTATATCCAATGGAAGGGGACGTCCACGTGATCACACGGTATTTTAATAAATAGTCCTATATTCATTAAGCAATGTCTAATTGTTCAAGCTTTTATATTTTTATGTTTTTGGATATGATATCTTTGACATTTATAAATTGTTGTATTACCTCTTTCAACATTGTTTTTTATTTTTTTATTTTTTCCTATCTTAGACCTTTCATGATTATTTTTTCATTTTATAATAATTTTATTTTATTCAAAAAATACTGAAAGTCAGTTGAAAAGGTCCCATTTATTTAGTACAAAGCACACTTCGCATGGAAATACAATAGGAGATTTGTTTAATGGTTGGTCAAGCTCTCTTTCAAGAGCTCCGTTCCAAGACGTCACCAATGGTATATTTACACTGTAGAGTTTCTTAGTGCTTTGTATTTATTTATTGTTTTTAAACTTGAATACTTTTTTATTCTTATATAGATATTGAGATGAGATCTTCTACAACAACTGTGGTCCGTCCAAGTTTGATCAATATTGATGGTTCACAAGTTCAACGTCCAGTAATCGTACTAATAGATTGACAAGTGATATTTCTCATCAACCAACTCTTGGTACTCCAACAATCAATATCTTAAATGACTTTGCAACAAATTCAGCTCCTAATCCAATTTCTGATAACGCCCACCATTCTAATAGTAAGTAATGCCATATAATTTTTTTGATTATTATTATATATGTATTATATAAGAAAGCATCGTGGTTTTTTTAAATCTTTTACTCTAGTTAATTTGTATGTGTTACGGTTTTCCAGTTAATGATTTGGAGAATATTCTTGGTGAACTGTCATGTGGTAATGATGAAGATAATATTTCAGATGGTATGCACATATATTTCACCTATTCACTTTTGATTATTTTTATATGTATCATATTTTAATTTTATTTTTTTTGTACATATCTTAACAGGTGATGATATTGAGTGTTCAGATTTATCATCTAAAGGTAATTATGTGATTTTCTATTAGTAATTAATTTTATGTCACATGTGATATTATTGTATATATATTCAATTACCTCTTTAATCATCGTAGAAAAACTAATGCTAGAAATGTGTATATTAGTTTATGTTTTTGAGTCTTACCTTCTATTGTATTATGCCCAACATCTCTCTTTATTATTGCACCAGTAGTGTTATATTTATTTTTTTATTATGGTTGATAAGTAGATTTTTAGTATAATTGTTTTTGTATATAACACTTCTTAACTTTATTTTGTATTTGTGTATGTTTCCTACGTCCATATAGGAAGTTGTCATTTTATTTTTCTTTTAATTATTTCTTATTTTATGTTACTTCCATATGTTCAGAATATCATCACCTTGGGTATCCTACATATTCATGTTATTTTTGTGGTGCCATTTTTTGGTTTGATGAGAGAGTTGAGAAACAATGGAAATCAAAAAATCCAAACTTCAATCTCTGTTGTAACAAAGGGAAGGTTAAATTCCCTTTGATGAAAGATCCTCCAAAAGTTCTTAATGACCTGATATTTGGAACTAATGAGAGAAGCAAGCATTTTGTTGCGAATACCCGTTCATATAATAATATGTTTGCTTTCACTTCAATGGGAGGCAAAATAGACAATGACATCAACAAAGGCAAGTCACCGCCTATTTTTAGACTTAATGGTGAGAATTGTCATAAGATCGGAAGTTTATTGCCCCCTGAAGGTTCAAGGCCAAATTTTTCACAGATGTACATTGTTGATCTGGAGAATGAAATTTCTAATAGAATACAGGCCTTAAGGTAAATTATACAATATATATACATATATATATATATATATAAAGTACACTTTGTTCATGTCATTCTTTTTACCTATTATCTAAATAATTAATTATTTCTTTCAAGAACAATTTAAATGAAAGCAACTTACAGCCTGACATTGTTTCCGATCTCTGAAATTAATGCTTGACATATATAATATCCATATGCAATAATTCAGAATGGCCAGAGACAGATTCAATGAGCCCAATACTAACAATGTCAGATTGAGACTCATTGGGAAGAGAGGTATAGATGGAAGAAGGTACAATTTACCCGAACAGAAGGAGTTTACAGTAATAATTGATGGTGATTTTGATGAGAATCGAGCTGATGGAGATATAATATTGGAGATGAGATCGAGAGATTTGCAACGAATCAATGAGTTACATCCATCATATCTTGGTCTACAATATCCAATTATTTTTCTATATCGTTAAGACGGTTTCAGGGTTGATGTGGAGCTGAATCGAGTTGATCCTTCTTCTTCTACTAGAAGAAAAACAGTTACCATGAAAGGTTTTTTTTTTCCCTTCAGGCTACAGGAAAGAAAGAGTGAATCTCCATATATTTTATCTTCTAGGAGGCTATTTCAATAATTTATTATTGACGACTATACAATGATTGAGTCCTTGCATTTACAATTCATTCGTTCTCATAAAAAAGAATTAAGATGTGAATTATATAGTGGTTTGGCTAATGCTATTGGGCGTGGTGAGACTGATCCCTCAAAGTTGGGACAATGTATTGTTCTACCCAAGTCTTTTACTGGTAGTGCACGCTACATGATGCAAAAATATCAAGATGCGATGGCTATTTCCAGGTGGGCAGATTATCCTAATTTGTTTATCACTTTTACATGTAACTTGAAGTGGCTAGAGATTACACGATTTGTAGAGGATTGAGGGTTGAGGCCTAAGGATCGCCCAAATATTATATGCAGGGTTTCAACATGAAATTAGATAATTTTTTCAATGATTTAAAGAATAATAAGGTCTTTAGTAAAGTGAAGACATATAATACTTCATTGTTAACTTATTTTGTCATTAAATAAATTGCCAAAATTTTTTTGTTTATAATAATATGTATTGATTCATGTTTCTGTTGTTATTTACACTATAGAGTTTCAAAAACTCGGATTGCCTCATGCCCACATTGTTCTATTTCTTGATAAAAAGTATAAGAGCCCTTCTCCTGCTGGGAGTAATAGAATTATTTCAGCTGAAATCCCCATTGAACAAACTGAAGTAAAGGACTTGATGATGTATGGCCCATGTGGCCATTTGAACAAGAAATCTCCATGTATGGTAAATGGACGATGCAGTAAGCATTTTCCTAAAAGATTTGCTATCGCACAACAGTTGATGATAGTGGTTTCCAGTCTATAGGCATCGGGATAATGGTAGAAAGGTCAAGAAGAATGTTATTGAACTCAATAACAGGTATGTGATTCCACATAATCGTTATTTGCTGTTGAAATATGGTGCGCACAGGGCCGGTCCTGGGCTGAGGCCAATGAGGCCGCGCCTCAGGCCCAGGACAAATAGGTGCCCAGTTTGTTTTGTTATACTTGGGCCAAAAAGCAATTGCCCTCTCTTTTTTTTTTTTTTAATTTTTAGGGTCCAAACTAGAAATTAAGGGCCCAAAGCATAAAAGTCAAGGGCCCAATTGGACTAAAAACAAAAAATTTTACGAAAACTCAGATCTAAAAAAAAATAATAAGTTTAGGTGCAAAGTGGAAACGATCCCCTTCCATTTCGCCCAACCCAAACATTTACTGAAGAACCCTAACATTTGTCAAATTCCCAAGTCCCAAACATTTGTCAATTCACAGTCTCTGCTGCTTGGCTTGCTCTGCCTTCTACGCTGCTGGTCTGCTGCCCCTTATGCGCTACTAGGCCTTCTCCGGGACTCCGCTTACGGCCTGCCGGCAGCCGGCTGCCTGCTGCTCCTGCGGCCTACTAGTGCTCGGCTTCTCTCCTGCCTTTCCATCTCTAATCAGTCAGTCTTGACTCAAGTATTATATTTTTTCATAGTTCTTGATGTTTAGGAGGACTTGAAGGTTGATCTGAATTATTTTTGTGATATTTTCTAGATTTGCACCTTTCGTCCTTAAGCCCTTATGGGTTTTTTGTAGATTAATTTATCATTTCTTTCAGAAAATGTTCTTTTCATGTTAATCGTAGTTGTTGATGTGTTTTGTGTGTATTTTAGAGAATTTTAGGGCTGGTCTGAACTATTTTTGTGCAATTTTTTCTGGGTTTTGTTTTGCAGGGCTTGTTCTGGAGTAGATAGTTTTGGGGGTTTCACAGATATGAAACACCTAGGTTCTGTTAATTTCTACTTGCAAATTAGTTGGATCCTCATTTATACTCGGGGTAGGATTAAGGCTTACCTAAGGCATAAATGCAGAGTCTTTTATTAACTACAAGATTAGGTGGGATCTTTAGTGGATCATTTTAACTTATGTATCGTATTTGGGGTTCAAAGGTAGGTTGACACTGGAAATGTAAATCGAGTAATTTTCCTCCTGACTACGTTTGGTGTTTTGAACTAAATTGATTTCAGAGAATGTGTAGTTTCATGCTTCAATTTATAGTTCTTATTGAATTCAATTTGGTAGACTTATAATTTATTTTGCCTAGTAAATTTATAATTGATTCTTGCTAGATTTTGTAGGATTACACTAAAATTTTATTGAATCCGTATTGACCACTGATGTCTTCGAGGTATTTGTCATTTTTCTGGCCATTCTTTTTCCTTTCCACTTAAAAATGGCTAGTCTTGGTAGTATACCTTGATAGGTAGCTAAAAGAGCATAATGCTTTCATTTTTTCCCTTTGCTATCTTTTATTTCACCATTATCTATTTGCTTCCTTTGCTTGCTAAGACATTATGTTAAAGGGGCCATACATGTATTCACTTAAATGTTGTCTTCAACACGGATGAATTGCTTTTAATCTTTCCTTCCGCGTGTTGTTTTTGCAAATGCTATTGTTTCCAATTCCTAAACTGAAAGTTTAATCAAACTAAAGCTTGTGGATTCTTAGCTATGTTTGATTCTCATTGAATTTTTATTACAACTCTTGGTGTAACTAATGCAATTATAAATTGTGATTCAAGGCCAAAGATACATGGAGTTCAATTTATTGGCAAGAGTGAGAGTTCTTATATCCAAGGAAGAAAGGGAAAACAAAAGACCAAGATGCTTGTAAAGCATGGTGGACACGTTAACATACATGAAATAATTTTGGATTTAAGAAATTATTAAACCGTTTCTTGCTCTTGAGAGGTACTCTCACTTAATACTATGCAACCTCTTGGATTCTGTTGAGTTTTTTATTTTATTTTTCTCTGTGATTTAGCCTTTTTATTTTGGAGATTACTTTGGGTATTATTGAGGGGGGTTTGATCTGATTAAACGGCTGAAAAAATGATGCCATTAGCAAATAAAAAAACTCTCAACAAAAAATTCAAGAAACATAGTTGAACCTCACATTTCAATGTGTAAATTGGTTTAGTTTAGGATTGAGGAATTTTTGGATTGGCTAGTGATAGATTCAGAGATTGGAGATCATTTTAAAAGAGCTCTTAAAGGTCACGATAAAAAAAATTAAGAAATATAGTATAGAAAAAAAAATTTCGGGGGTGCTGCCTCCGAACCCCCGGGAAGAGGGCTTCGCCCCCTTCCAACCCCCTACATGCGTCCATCCCTGCGTTACTCGTTATGGGAGTCCATTTTTTTAAGTTCGTCAAAGACCCCTGTGACGACGAGACCGACACTGGGTGCGCATATACATGTGGAGTGGTGTAACCAGTCAAGGGTAATTAAATACCTGTTTAAGTACATTAATAAGGGTCATGATCGTATTACTGTAAGTTTTTGTAGTGCTGCTGATGATGCTTCAGAGAATAATATTGATGAAATCAAAATGTACTATGATTGCCGTTACATTTCTGCTTGTCAAGTTGTATGGCGTATATTTGGATTTAACATTCAATGTAGGGATATACATGTTGAGAGGTTGAGTTTTCATCTTTCGGATGAACAAAACTGTTTTTTATTCTAAAGAAGATTCAATTAATGATATGGTTAATCGTCCTCCTATGAACGAGAGCAAGTTTGTTGCTTGGTTTGATGCTAACAGAAAATATCCAGAAGCTGAAAATTTAACCTATGCCGAGTTCCCTAACAAGTTTGTTTGGAAACAACAGATGAGAAAGTGGGTTCCCAGACAGTATGGTATGTCTATTGGCCGGCTTTATTTTATGCGTCTTGGAGCTGGGGAGAAACATTATCTGCGAACTCTTTTAAATGTTGTTGGTGGCCCTAAGAGCTTTGAAGAAATCAAAACTGTAGATGGAACCTTGTATGATACTTTTAGAGAAGCCTGCTATGCTCGTGGGTTACTTGAAGATGACAAGGAATACATAGGTGACATTATTGAGGCAAGTCAGTGGTGATAACCTAGAAATCTTAGAAATCTTTTTGTAACTTTATTGATATCTGACAACCTATCAAAACCTGATGTTGTTTGGGAGACATGTTGGGAATACATGTCTGATGACATATTGTATACACATCGTAGAGCTTCACATCAGCCACGTACTACTTTTTTCATAAATTTTGCATTATACCTTATTTATTGTTTTTTATTAAATATAGTTTTTTATTTTATGATTTTTTCTTCAGCTTTTTATAAATCCGTTGTTAATTAATTTTTGTTATATATTCAGATCTTCAGATGAATGACAATGAAGTGAAAAATTATAGTTTGGTGGAAGTTGAAAAATTGCTTCGTAAGAGGGGAAAGAGCCTTCAGGATTATGATTCAATTCCTTATCCTAAAGATGTTTACTTTACAGAATTACATAATTGTTTAATTAATGAAGAGTTGCAGTATGATAGAGTTACCCTAGCTTATGAGCATATTGATTTTCTCTTCAAGTTAACAAACGAACAAAATGATGTTTATAATACAATTATGCATGCCGTTGACTCTAATTGTGGTGTGTCTTCTTTTTCTATACGGATATAGAGGTACTGGTAAAACTTTTTTATGGAAAACATTATCATCAGCAATTAGATCAAGGGGTGATATTGTCTTGAATGTTGCATCAAGTGGTATAGCATCTTTACTTCTTCTTGAAGGAAGAACTTCCCATTCTAGATTTGCTATACCCCTTAATGCAACTGATGAGTCTACTTGCAACATTAAACAAGGAAGTCTATTAGCTAAGCTGATAGAAGAAACAAAACTTATTATTTGGGATGAAGCTCCTATGATGAATAAGTTTTGTTTTGAGGCATTGGATAGAACCATGCGTGATATTCTATGGTTTACGAATCTTTTGAGCATGGATCAACCTTTTGGTGGGAAAACGGTTGTTTTTTGTGGTGATTTCAGACAAATTCTACATGTGATACCAAAGGGTTCTAGGGAAGATATTGTACATGCTGCTTTAAACTCTTCATATCTGTGGGATCATTGTAAGGTGCTTAAGTTGACAAAAAAAAATATGAGACTACATGATTCTAATGGAAATGTTCATTCGTCTGAGTTGAAGAATTTTGCTGAGTGGATTATTAGTGTTGGAGATGGCAATATTGGTGAGGATATTGATGGGAGTGTATCTATAGTCATTCCTGATGATCTATTGATTCCTGAATCTATTGATCCTATTTTTTCTATTGTCAGTAATACATATGCTAATTTTGTAGTTGTCGGTGGAGATTCATCTTATCTGCATAGAAGGGCGATTCTAGCACCTACTATTGATGTTATCGAGAAGGTAAATGAATATATGGTCTGACAGGTTGAGTCAGAATTGAAGACTTATTTAAGCTCTGATGCTACATGTAGATACGATTTTGATAATGATTTGATACATGAACTTCACACACCTGAGATCGGAAGAGCACATTAGATGTTCTGGGCTTCCTAATCACGACTTGAAGTTAGGAGTTGGTATTCCTGTTAAGCTACTTTGTAATATAGATCATTCTATTGGATTGTGTAATGGGACGAGGCTTATAATCACAAGACTTGGAGATCACATACTTGAGGCTGAAATTCTGTCTGGTAGTAATGCTAGATACAGGTTTTTCATTCCGAGGATGAATTTGACTCCATCTGATATTAAACTCCCATTTACGTTTCAAAGGAGGCAATTCCCGTTGATGGTTTCTTACGCGATGACTATTAACAAGAGTCAGGGTCAATCTTTGTCCAATGTCGGTATTCTTCTAATGAAACCAGTCTTTAGTCACGGACAGTTGTACGTAGCTGCATCCAGAGTTACAAATCGTAATGGTTTACGGTTTTATATATGTAACGAAGATGGTCATCATGCAAGATCAAATGTTAATATTGTATATAAAGAAGTTTTCCAACTACTTGGATTAGTTCCTCGATAAGTTATTATGTCATGCTCCCACTAATTTTACAATATTTTCGAATATCTTATATGAATTTACAAATTCTATAGCAGAAGCTTTAATTCAAACAGCGGGGACAGGACGTGCAGAACAATCGAATTTATCTTATCTTTCAGAATTTAATAGACAAAGCTAATTATATAAGTTAACAAATCGTTAAACTTTTAAAGAAAACATTAAAACTAGGTTTTTCAAGAAATATAAAAACACAAGAAATTATATTAATAAATATATTTCATTGAATACTAAAGTATGCCAAATCATTAAAGAACTTTTACAGGAAAAGTAGAGTTCAAATCAATATAAAGATTATAACTCATTATTTTCTTATATGTTATAAGATGTAAAAACATATATACTATAGAGGTGGGCATGAAACTATTAAATTTATAGTAACTTCAAAGGCAGATTTATACTACATGCACAACTCTACTCCATTTCACAAGCATGATCCAACTCTTGGCTTGCCTTGCTTTTCAGATGTTATAGCTCCAATCATCTACAAAAATTGTAGTAAACAAGGGAATGAGTACGATGTACTCAGTGAATAACAAAAACTCTTTGATTTACCTTTTATATGAAAGATTTATTTTCCAGAAAATCATTCAATGTACAAAACTTTTCAATGCACAGATGGACCCTATCACTAGTTAAACTACTACCCGTGGTGCGCGCCAGAATCATATCAATTCAACCATGGCCATGTATAATTAAGTGGATCCACATTTCAATCTCGTTGACCCCTACCGAAATTCCAGACAGATCAATACAGATACAGAGCAGATACCACACTAATCGTCGCCCATCTCGGTATCATTAGATGGCTCCTAGTGTGGCAACAGAATAGATACAGAATGGGTAGAGCAACTAGTGATTCAAAATGTAATATATCAATCTTTTTTTCAATGTATCAGAATCCATTGCTTTAATCAAATACATACTTAGCATTTCAAAACATCATCAATGTTAAAAGAAAATCAAAGTGATAGTTACTTACCTCAAAAATTACCCAAACATTCCTTATGTAGAAAAATATTATTAAAGCTTGGAAATTCCTCATTCAAAGCTATTCTTTAGGTTTTAATCCTTTTATATATGGTAAGGGATCTTTTTCAAAGGACAAATAGGGGTTTTGGTGATCTTTTATTGGTTTTCTCCTTCCCTTGGCCATGTTGGACGAATTTTTGCGGCTTGGGAGAGAAAGGGAATGGTTGTGGAGTTGTGAGAACATTGAGGGCTAATAACCCTTTTTATAATAGTTGAAAATTAGCTAGTTTTAATAAAATTTGAGTTCCGCCAACCAAATCGTGACACGTGACACAATATGGTACCGTACACTTGGCGACAATTTGCTCGGGCAGCCCTTATTCTTTGAGTAGTCTTAGAATTAAGTCATAATACTTTGATCTATGTTATTCGAGGCCTTCAACTTAGTAGGGTTTACAATTCGGTGCTTTCAATTCATATCATACTAATCAATGCCCACGTCCTTATCTTTGAGCGACAATTTTTTGAGTCTTGTGATGTATCAATACAAATTCACATCGTTATTCAACATAGTAACCTTGTACGGTCAATCATTATTAATACAATGTCAACAATTATTTTCTCATTCCAATCCATTATCCAAATATCGACCATGTTACCAATGATCATGTTTTAATTCTTGACATTCATTTGAGTAACAATCTTGCAACTCAATGCAATCTCATTGTTATATTGTAATTATTGATAGTCTTGTAACCATTGAAGTACAATCATATGGTCATATTTCAATTTTCATCATTCAATTGAATGGCAACTTGCCTTAAAATTTTACGGGGTGTTACATATTAATTGTATTGTTTTGTGTTTTCTTATGTTTGTGTCTCTTCGATGGTTTATAATATTTTGCCTTTGGTTTTGGTCTTTGCTTACATGTATGCTTCATCCATGATAGTACTTATCAGATTAATTTATGACTAAAATGGTATTTTTTATGTGTATTTTGTTAACACATTTTCACCTTTAACTGTTGTTATATATGCTATCATAATTTGTTCATTGCAAGTTATATTTAAATTTCTTCAATGTATTATAAGTAGTTGGTCATATCTTATTCATATATCTTTTTAAATTATTGATTAAATATGAATTATTATATAACACTAACGTTTTTTGTGTATAAATTACATGTCAACTAACATTGATCAAAGTTTTACTCTATTATTTAATTCCTTTACTAAAATTAAAAACTTTGTTGTTATCTTTTTCGAATTCTTTTATATTAGTTTTCACTTCTATCATTTTTTTTATAATATCATATATTTTATTTCAGCCTCTTTGGTATTTTGAACATGTGAGAATTAAATGTTGTGCAATCTGATTTTTATTCTCTGACTGTTGTATACTATTCATGGTGTTTTTAGTAACTAATGTTATTTAAATTGTTCATGCAGGTTCATGTTACAAGCTTCTGTAATATTTATATATATTTAAGTCTTATTTCATATATTTTTCCAAATGAATATTGTTCCTGTGTGTTCCGAATTTCCCTGTAAATATATAGTTCAATTACGTTGAATTGCATACCTTTCAAGTAGTTTTGATTGTACCTTCTTATTCTATTTATATATAATTTATTTGAAGTTTGTATATAAGTGTAAGTAGTTAACATTCATTGTATACTTTGGGATGAATTTACGTTTTTGTAATTATTATATGTTAATTGTTTCATTTCTTTTATTGCTCCCATGCAACACACGGGTGAGTATTCTAGTGATTTATTAAAATAATATAATTAATGATATAAAAACAATGCAATGAGATATAGTTGCAAATAGTTTGACATTATGGTGTATAAACGATGAGACTAATAAAAAGGGGTACAATGTTTAATTTCCTCTTAAATTTAAGCCCACCAATTTAACATTTTAAGAACCAATCAAACCCAACAATAACCATAAAGTTCAATTGTCCAAATTCAAAACCCAACCCATCACCCATTGCCTCCAAAACTAAATTGGGTTAGAATCAAACATCACAAAAGACTCTTCAACTTCACAACTTACTGCATGTTTGGCACGAGTGCCTAGTGAGAATTCAAGAGTATAGACAACATTATTAGTACTTCAAGATTAGAGAGTTGATTTTACACTTCTTCTTTCTGTTTATTCAGTTTTGCATTTCAGTTTTACACATTAATACTGTGAATTTTTCTTCTTGTTTTATTTATCTGGAACTTATGATTCTATTTTCTATATCATTATTTCGGTTTAATTGCTTAGATAATTAGATTGAATATGAATTTTATACTTTTTCAGCTGCACGATGAGTATCCTTTCATGATTTGATTTTGTATTTTTGTAATTTCGTTAGAGGCATATGAATAATTTGTAATCCAATTAATAGATTGTATTTGATTTTCATGTTATTGTAGTGAACTAAAAAATAAGTATTGTGGTAATGTGATTATATGTGAATAAATTTATATATTCATATAAAGTTTGCATTCTCTTTTAGTTAGTGACTAAATTTATATATTCATATAAAGTTTGCGAAATTCCCATTATTGTCTTATTAGTTTTTCTTGTATAAGCAAAGCCTATCGTAGTAGGAAAAAATTTTTAAAAGCCCCCCACCTTAGTAAATCTTAGATCCGCCACAAAGACAATGTGTTTACAATTAGGGCATGTTCTCTTTACTGTTTTGAGACCGTTTTTAGTTTTCAATTTTTTAAAACTCTGAAAACGCTTTTACTTTCATATTTTCAAAAACGATTTTTGAAAAACAATGAATTTTTTAACAAAGAAAATAGAAAATGATAAAAAGTCGTTTTGAGAGTTTTTAAGCAAAACACGGTACTTAATTAAAAACATAGAAAGCGCTTTGTTTTAGGAATTCCAATTTCTCTATCCTCTAATTTTACAACCCTTCGTCCCTCCGGCCCAAATCAATTACGACTACTGCAGTGTTGCTTCTGTTCATCGTCTGCTTAGTTTCTTTCTCTCTCCTATAATTTCTTTGTTCTAATGATGCACCCAAATTATGATTACTCTATCCCCTTTCCTCCTCCAAATGTTATTCTTTCTCTCTCCTCTAATTTCCTTTTTTCTCATAACAAACTATATAGCAAAATTTCATATTTTAATTTTGGTAATGATATATTAAAACAAAATAATTTATTTTTAAGGAAAGAATAAAATTATTTAATTTATTTATACATAATTATTTAATTTACTTAACAAGCAAATAAATTCTCAAAATGTCAAAAAAAAATGTTTTCCAGGTTTGTGTTTCTTAAAATAGTTTTCCAAAATGACGAAGTAAACATATTTTTAAAAATCTGAAAACAAGCACTCAAAACAGAAAATTGAAAATGAATTGAAAACTGAAAAATAGAAAACCCAACCACAAAAAGAACGCATCCTTAGGGTTTTGTGGTGATTTTAGGAGTTTTTCCTTATTGTGTTACCATTTTTTGTTACAATGTGTTTTTACCGGTTTTGTTACCTTGTTATTGTATTTTTTTTGGGAAAATATATTCACACTACAATTTTTTATAGTTATACCACATTTTTATTACGTTGAAGGTCCTTAAAATTTATAAATTGTGAAGTTTGTGTCCTAACAAATCTTATTGCATTTTTCTGAACCATTTAGTTAATTTTTATATCTTCTGTTTCTTAATAATTGTTATTATTCAAAAATTTCATTTGTATTTCTTAAAATCATAAGAAAATATATAAATTTACTTTTACAAATTTTTCTTTTTCGAATTATTTAAAACATTTAAGTGGTTTTTGCACCAAAATTTTTAGAAGGATATCATTGTTTGATACAAGATGTAATAATCAATTGAAGATTAAGAATACAAATATAGAAAAGAAAAAATTAATGCCTTTATCTAAAAGTATGCAAAGATAAAGGATATTATATATAATTAGAGTGTAGTGTATTTAGTAAAACATGTAGTGTCAATATAATTACCTTTTTTTTTTTTTTGCAATTTGTTTGTTACCATGAACTTTTTCCTTACTGTGTTTTTTTCCTTACTTTTTTTGTTAATGTGTTTTCTGTTGTTTGTTGCATGGGGTTCGGTGTTTACAATTTTTTTTTTTAAATAATTATCGTCACCATGATTTTGTGGTGTTTCTCTATTACTATTCCTTTTTTGGGGTTTCCAACGAGGTTTTTTTTCTTTTTCTTTTTTTTCTTTCTTTTCTTTTTTTTTTTTTTTTGAGTGGTTTGTCACCAAATATGATTTTTCGGTTTTTGTTACCATATTTTCGGGTTTTCTTGAGCTTTTTGTTACTAGTGTTTTTACTAACATAATTAGACGGCGGTGGCGGTTTGTTAAGAAACCACCGCATAATAATAATAATAATAATAATAATAATAATAATAATAATAATAATAATAATAATAATAATAATAATAATGGGTTCCTTTCGGTGGGGATCATAGTCCGTATTGGTAATGCATGAAGTGCCTTTGATTTCCTTTATAATTTTTTTACCAATTTAAAAATATTTAGAGCTCTTTTACAATGAAATTTTATGTAGAAAATGTTATCAAAAATAATATGTGATAATTAAGAGGAGATTAAAGGAAAAAAGCCATAGAAAAGTTGTGACCATATATGCGATAACTAGAAAAGATTGGATGCATTTAAAGTAAATAAGATGTTGTGTAGTTAGGAAAAAAATGTAGTGTCATTATAACCATCCAAACTTTAAACCTTTGAAAGAATTTGAAAGAATCTCCAGACTTTTATTTTGCGTCTTGCTATAACCTTAAAAGAACTTAAATTTTGATCCAGCTCTATTCTTTGCCCGAGAGTGTGATGCATCCACGTAAAGAAGAATGACCGGTTTAATTAGTTGGAATTGTATTCACTCAAAAACAAGTACAACGCAAACTCCAGATAACATTAAAAAAGGAAACAGATGAAGAAACAAAATAACAAAAGTTACAGAACATATATAGAACTCAGAAAATTCTATTCGGATTTACCAAATCTAGGTAATCTTAATTCTTATGAACCTTATAATCACTATAATAATATGTTTCAAGTATCAGGTGCTAGATCAAATTCAATAATCACTAACCTTGCCCAGGTTGATAAAACGAAATAATTTGGACGAAAAAGAAACACAATAAGAGATACATTTGCAGAACATGAATTCTGGTTATCTAAACTTTCCTTTGGTGTGGCAGATACGGCTGTGTTTTTTTAACATAAATATATCCAAATTACAGGACTTTAAATGTAAATTTTGACAGTTTTGTATTGATTTCCATCCATATTATTTTGCACAATATCTATTCCATCGCATAACAGAACTGTGGTAGACATGATGCATCATCCAGAAGTTAAGTGAATAATCAAACTACCCTGCTCAAAAAGCAGCACAACTGCCCAACAAATCCAAACGACTCCTGAAATATGAAGAAAAAAGATAAAAGATAAATGAAAATGAATACACCCTGCTCAAATCATACCAGTTGGTTGGTGTTAGCGTAATGACGCAAGATAGTGATGTGTCATAATATTAGCACAATAGCACATGACCACACCCTGCTCAAATCATATATTTAGTTGGTTGGTATTATGCAATATATCATCTACTACGGCATTAGACCTCTGGTACTTGAACATTTTCAGTAAAACGTGTCTGTATGTTGTTATCACTTTATCAACCAACACATGACCCACCCCGGCCCACCATCAATGAAAAGAAAAGAAAAACAATAGAATACCATCTTTTGTCTAATGGGAAAGAAAGGGATCTTTTCCAAAGCCTGGACAATGGCTGCAATCAACTGTTGAATTGGGTACCCAAGTATGAATTTCGGAATTGAATCACTTACGGAGCATAGTAAATATAACATGGGGTATGCCTTTTATCTAGTAAAACGGGTAGGATTTGAAGAACAGGTTTAAATATTCTAAAACAACAGACTTGTTAGGTATAGGAAGTTGACAAGACTGTTGTACACATGACACACTAGTGACAAAATACCTATCATTCGCAAAAAGGGTCGGGGACTGTTTTTTGCTATGATGAATTCATCGAAACTTTAAAGGAATGGTCAAGCGTGATTTTCATGACTTACCACAAGAGCTGATATAGCTTCCGCAGACAATGAACCGACAGATGAGCAAGATTGAAAAATCAGCATCCGTGAATAACAGCATGGTGCATATGATCTTCTCCACCAGAAAATAAGAGAAGAAAAGCAAGCATCCAACATAGCACTGGCAGATTAACTCTGAAGCCTTAAATTGACAGAAGCAGCGGATGCTGCAGAGGCCTCAGATATTAAGGAGACAGGTTGACGAGCCTGCAAGCAAGCTCCAATGTCGAATGGGCGCAACTCAGTACCATCAAAAAGAAGATTTACACCAGGAAGAATTACTTCTTTGCTTTCAGTGTCATCTGATTCAACTTTAGCAGGGCCTATGGAATTTGAATCTTCAAGTGGGGCAGCCTCATCAACAGGAGATAGAGCATATGATCTGAAAATCACGTAGAACCCCATGTTAGTTTTGGAAACTAGCAAGTGCATGTTAAGATGTCATGTCAGTGCTATTGATGATGCCATGCCATAATATTAAAATTTTTGCAGGTAGCACGTTCTATTCTGAATCTTTGCATGGGTAATGCAAGGATATTTTAACTACATTGGTAGATTCCCAGGAGATTTGCTTCATGGATTTTGAAAGTATTCATGAAACAATTTCATGTTCGTCCACCATTTGCTTACAGAAAGCAGTAATATGTTTGTAATCTTAAACACAATCACCATCATACAAAGCAATTAGGCTGACGGTTACAGAAATGACGTTCCGGAAAAAATAGTTCAAACTCTAATTCCATGCTTTGATCTTCTCCAGTTCCTCCTGCCATGCTAATGATTGAACCTAAATGCATACTATCACTATTACTTCCATTTAATCTAAAACCTAGGGGATCAAAACTATTACAAAGTTTTAAACTCACAATTATCCCTCAGAGACATGTCAACTAAAACAAAGTTATAAATAAAATTTACATGACAAAGAACTTAATTTTAGGCATGCCTTGTATGTTCATCCGTTGACTAATGCAAAGATAAAAAGTCAAACTTTGTACAAGCCTGCAAAAATAAGAGCTTGTTTGAAAATAATGTCAAAAATCTTTTTTACTCTCAAACTCATCTTTAACAAATGTTCATCACACACAAAGCCCAATAACTATTCCCTACTTCTCAACCACAGTTTTCCCGAAAGTCATTTTTTCTTAACAAAACCGCTCTTGAACTCAGTCTAAGAAAAAATGTTGTCGATTATATTGCTAAACCTAATAGAGACTTGTTTCAAGTTTTGCATCCACCATGGTAACTTCATATGCACAATATCACTACTATTGTTTCTCCATTAAACCAACATATGCATATCTCGTCTCTTTTCTCTTAACTTTTCATCTACACTCAACCAAGCAAAGACCTTCCATGGTAGATATCTCTCACTACAACAAAACTAGTTTTCTAATTCAAGTGAATACCTTAAGCTATACTCAGCCAACCGGCCACCCTTTCCCAAAATTCCAAGGTTCATGTATTTTCTGATAGATGGTCACTATAACGCTGCCTCTATATCTTGTTAAAATTTTTCAATCAGTAAACTATCCATCTCACTCAAAGGCTTCCATTTGCTTAGAACTACTCCATATATCTCAATTACTAGTCTACAAATAAAACCAAGCAAAGAGCTTCCATGGTAGATTTCTCTCACAACTACAAACTAGTTTTCTAAGACATGTAAATAATTTAATCCATACTCAGCCACCCAACCTTCCCCATAATTTCACAGTATCATGTACTTTCTTATAGATAGTCACTATAACCCAACACCTCTATATCTTGTTAAAATTTTTCAATCAGTAAACTATTCAACTCACCTAAAGACTTCCGTTTGCTTAGCAGTACTCCATAAATCTCCTCAATTACTAAAACTAAATATAAATGTAGTTTATATCTGGAAAATGATAATATATAAGAACATCTTTTTTCCTTCAGAAACTGAGCACAAGCTGAATTCTTTTGCATCAATCAATGGGTTTCCTCTTTTATGTCAGCCGGCTCAGAAAAGGTAATAATGGAATTTGTCTGTGACAATTCAAACATCAGAAATGTGAAGCACATTATGAGAGCCAATATAAAGATTTCTAGGGATAATGTGGTTTTCGAAAATTCAAGTATCACTGCTGTAGCTCAACGTCGTTCTGATATGTTCTGGCCCTCTTTCGTTAATGGCAAATCAGTGCAATTCCCAAATGACCAATAAAAAATTGCTTTTACGACGCTAGATCAATTACCAGGATTTATAATGAATGCAGGCATAAAATACAGAAAGCGAGATGAAGACACACCTGAGTATATTACCATCAAAGCTCAGGACTTCAGTGCCACAACGCTGTCGGTTTGCAAGTTTCAGCCTCTGGTGTTCACTTGAGGCTCCAGTTATCGGAGAAGAAGGATCTGTTAGTGGGTTCCATCTTCCACTGGCATAAGTCATAAGTTGTTTAGATGAATTCTTTGGCTGCTCTTTCTGATAAAGGAGTCTCGCAGTTGGACCAGTTGTTTGATATTCAGTGCAAACATCACGTAACTTTTTCCTCAAGTCTTGCATTGCATCATGATGCTCGGTCAATAATTCTGTTTGAAGCAACTGAGAAGAAACCACTCTTTCACATATACTGTTACATAATCTGGGACTAAATAGAGGAACACCAAATTGCACACTTAAAGGAACCCATTCGTACTTCTCCCCATTAATTGAAAAGTTTTCTGATTCTTTATAAAGTCTTACTAGGCTAATATACCCAATGCTCCACAAATTTATCCTGCTTGAAATATTACTAACAAGTGAATCCAACCTTGCAGTTTCCTCTTTGCACATCCCCAGTTCCTCTCCAATCTTTGCTATTGAACCGTCAGAGTTCTTCAATGGTAATGGAACATCTAAAGTAACAAGTTTTTCACTATCATCAAGGTCATACCTGCTAAAAGGTTGCACCAGCACAGCAGAATATTTGAGAAGCGAATTCAAACAATGTAAGAGTATACTTCCTTTAACTAAATTCCCTTCAAACTTCCCTCCCAAACCCCCGACTGTAGATCCATCCCAAGACCATATAAGGGCTTTCTCGCAACCAGCTAATGGAGCAGGAAGCAATCTTAAACATTGACCTTTCATCAAAACAACAGAAAGTGGTCCACAACCTACAGCAGAATACAACACCAACTTCATCCAGGGAGTCATAGAAGAATATGAAGGGGGACCAAAATGAATGGGGCCTTTGGGTCCAGGCAAAACAGAAGAATGAGGAAGCGGAACCATGGACATGATAATGTCATAATCACGGAGAAATAGACGATCTAAAGTTGCTGGTGGAAGAGAAGCCAAGCTTTCACAACGTAGAATATCCACTCGGTATTTTCTCTTTTTTTTCTTTGTCTGTTTTCCACCTTCAACAGAACATAAGTTTTCATCATCCTGGAGACAAAGATCTGATTTGGAATCCTCGGCACAGTTAATTTCCTCTGATACAGCAGCAGCTAACTTTTCATCACTCGTACTTCCAGTTAAAGGTTCAGCAGATTCATAATCTTCCTGAGCAATCCTTGAATCTGAAGGAGGCTCGATGTTTGACCCAGTTTCTTTTGTTCCAGTATCTCCATATCTATTGACCAAAGAGACATCAGGTATCAAAGAGCCAGCATCCTCATCAGTAACAACACCACCTGATGTTAGACATTCTAGGACACAACGGAGACTGAATGCATGATTGGCAAACTCCTGCAGCTCTCCTTCAAATCTAGTTCCCTCTAGTGTACTTAGATCCTTGCAAAGATCTGCAATGCTAGCATGACCAAGTTTCCCTGCTTCGTACAATGTGACAGCATGAGATTTGAGACCTGAAAAAGAGAATTATTAGAAAAATGAAATTGTGAAACCATAAACAGTATATGTTGCAATGTTATAGGCGCACTGACACCACGAGTTTCATAAAATTAAGGCTCTTGTGCATATGCAGATTGAAAATCCACATCTGACCCACTACTAACTGAAGAGAAAAATAAATGGTGTATCGATTCAGGGAACATGAAAGTAACTGACACAGACAACATAAAAACCTGATCGCATGCACCATTAAATGCAAATGTGAAGAACTTTCTCCGCACTCCAATCCATGACAAAGAAGTTATAAAAGTATTAAATAAATAGTAACACTACAAGGAAGCAAGAAAAGACTCAAAACAAATACACAGCATCCAATTTGAATAATTTTCTTGCTCTCTTCATTATTTATGATAGTGCCATTTGATTAGTACAGGATCCTTTTTCTGCCTTTGTGCTTCATTCTTCCAGATACACCTGGTTAACCAAATCAATTAAATTAACATTGTTCTGATTCCTCCATGAACTCCATAAATCAATCAGCCTCCAGAAAACATATCAGAAATCTGAACTAAGTTAATATTCAAGCACGTACAACATATTTGTGAATCTTCATGCGTGTAACATACAAGTAGAAGAACAAACTAATACACTTGTCTAGTGTCATTGAACGAGGGGATATCCCCAATTCCATATAGGGATTCGGATTTATTAAATAAAATAGCACAAAAACAAAGTTGTAAAAAAAATTAAATTTATGACCTATGTAAATGTCTAAAAATAGTCGAAGAGCCTTGGCTACTGTTCATTTATTGAAGTGCCTTCGGTTAGTCACCTAAAATATGTATATGGTAAGAGGTCAGTAGTTCAAAATTTTACACTGGAAAAGGAATTGCAGATTAATGGTGCATCAGGATGTAAAACTGTCAGTTCAAAGAAAAAAGAGAACATGTGAAACACAAATGAGTGGAAAAAAGAGGAGGAGAGATAAAGGATAAAACCTGGTGAAACAGATCCCATCATAAGATAAGATGTTATATTCGCATCAACAACAAAAGCCACGCGAGAATAATCAAGAGCTGGATTAGAGTGTTCAGCCCATAAAATGTCTCCTTGCTGAACAATACCAGCATCAGTAGACAGATTGGCAGAGCGCATACTAGCAAGAGAACCATCATCTTCATCACTAAGAAGACCTTTTGGAGTGCCAGGTACATTTGATTCTTGAAGAATAGATGCAGGGTCTATTATTTTTACTGCCCATCCCAAACGACAAGCGAAAGACGCAGCAGCCTGCAGCTGAGAAAGATCAGCCTGCAATGTTGTTGCCAGTTCTGCAACAGTGGAATTCTCACTTGATACCACAAATACAGCATAAAGCAACCTGGATAATGGGAGTGATCACATCATAATTTATCTTTTCTTCAATAGAAATGAAATTCCAAGTGCAAATAGCTTAATCTAAGTGCCTTACTCCTCAATGGGATCTTCATATAACTGCTCCCTGTTCGAAACAAATCCTTCAAGCCTGGAAACTGAAATGATGTGTCATTCTAAATACAAAGGCATATATAGACTGTTGACAAATAAAAGTTCAATAACTATAAAATTGATGGTTAAGAAAGCTCAATCAAGTCCAATATCCTAAGACTACAATTAAGAAAGAACGATGAGCAGCCATCCAGTTAACTCTCCTGTGACATCTAATTGATTTAGTATTCGAGTGTTCTGGAGACATACAGGCATGAAAGAACTTTATATTTCTGTCATTTAAGATCTTATATCTTGCATGTATAGAAGTAAAATTGTCATTTCACATTATATTAACAGAAGATGATAAATTTTCAATACACACACACACACACACACACATATATAGCTGTATACTGCAAAAATGTGTTGATGGATCTATTTAGATTCAATCTTAAGAAAGTCCAACAATCACAAATGCCTCTCGTCAAGCCAAAAAAAACCCTTAAAAAATGAGAAAAGTCAGAAAGTCAAATATCAGCCTATCAAAGGCAAATAAATTAAAATGTTCAAGAGATTTGATTTCACTTCTTATTAAGTGAAACTCATATTGTTATTATTTACAATTTCTTTCTTCTCTTTTGGGGGTGGGTGAGGTTTTTGTTTAACTTGACAGTTTACGGGAAGGAAAATGGTAATCAATAGGAATCTGAGGGGAGGAGAAACCAAGCCTATCAATATAGAAGTGCCTGTAGGTTACCTTTAAAATGGTCCTCAGGATAGACTGGAACATCAAAGTAGACAAGTCCCCGTCGATAGAGTCCCTTGACAATTTCAGGATCAAAAAGGATGAATGCATTTGCTTCCTCTTTGCAAATTTTGTCAATGGTTGCCATTTCTTCTTCTGAGAGTTTCTAGAAAATGTGGAAGAGGATGGGGAAAGAGTACAGTTTATCTCACTCATACAGAACTGAAGTTGGCAATCCCAAATGTCAATATCTAAAGAACTTATGGCAAGACAACCTCAAAAAGCATGTTTACAAATTCACTCCCATTATAAATTATAGATAATAAATTGACATGTAGTACTGAAGTTTGGATAGAAATTGTTCACAATGCTCCTCACCTTAAATTCTTCCAAAGTGAAGTTCACCAGACAAACTCCCCACCATGGCTCAATTACAAAGTCCACAGGTTCAGTAGGTAAGAGTTCTCTTGCTATTGACTTGTTCAGCTTCCACATGATTTTCTGGAAAACTCCAAGTATTTGTAAAATCAGTTAGGTAAGAAAAAATTAAATAAATAAGATTCCGTCAATCTTTAAGTATAATACATGAATGTAAATTGAACTGAACCTATGACACTGCAAATGCCCATGTTGTCAATCTCAAACAGTTCCCCACCATTTGACTTCCATCAGTTAGATTTCGATAATTAACAAATTATTATCTTGCAAAATGGTCTTTGACAATACCTTAGATCTACACTTGTTCATTATGTCGATAAATTCATTTCTTCCTATCCCAGTGAGTCGCAAGGCATCAGCAGCACTAAAATTTGGGATGCTGTCATAAGGTTGCTCTGCAAATCAAGGGGCAAAAAGAATGAGAAGTCTGAGCACATTTGATAAGAGGTGATGTATATCTTATTTATAGAAGAGTTTGGAAAGGGAGATAAATAACAAATGCAATCTCTAAGTAAAAACAGAAAAAAGAAAAAGAATTATACAAGTGCCATGTCATGTAAAGTTACCGGCCGGCCTTGAAGGGATAGGCTACTTAATCTAACAGAACCTCACAAACAAGAGCCAAGAGGAACAGTAAAGTGGCAGCATTCATGACAATTAAGTTACATGATTAGTTCTCCATCAACCACATTTGCCAATAATCAGCACTATGAATTTTGTTCCAAGGTGAATGAACCCGCTAGTACGTCTCATACTTGGAAATTCCAGTGCATGAATTCAGATAATGTTAATCATACATGTACTGGCTAGTATCTGTTTATACTAAGAATCACAGATTGGATATCACCATATTGGTATATTTCTTACTGGTATACCACTGCTTCTCAGCGGTGAATCTGACCCGTAGGTTCTTGTCAGGGATTGAAAGGTAAAGTTGATTTGAAAAGGATTGAAGAAGCAATGGAGAAAATGAAGGAGGAAGCTATGGGGACAGACCTACATTCTCTTTTTTGGGCCAATTGGGAGAGAAACACCTGCCTACGGTCGGTCAACGAATCCATTTATGAAAATTTACAAATAAATTATGCATGCTAGGTTTATCAACACTTTATACCACATCTTGAAAATTTATAATTTTAGTTACTACTTTATGCTAGATGGTTTCAAAAATACACTTACTCTGTCAAAAAGAATTATATATCTACAGTTATGTCGTTAAAATAGTTGAACAAGCAAAAATTCCCAAAAACTGAGACATAATATATTACATTATTTAACATTTTGCACACCAATTTTTTAAATTATTTCATCATTCTGCTAAGCTATTAACCATAATGCATCATTAAATGACCTTTTTGACAAGATTACAAAGTTTGGCACTTTTATAAAAAGAAATTAACTTTAATTTGGTTAGCAATCTATTTCTATTTTTAAAAGAAATAGATTTTCTAAAAATGAGTGGTGAAGATTTTTGTAGTATATTTGGGCATGTGATTTGTTTGACCAAGTTTTATTTGAAATAGAATTAGTTTTGCTGAAATTGGCTTAGTTGTTATCTTTTAATTAATAAGTTCTGTTCAATAAACAAAATTTTGAGAAAAAAAATTTAAAAAAAAAAAAAGAACAAATAAAATAATCTATCAGTGGTGTAGTCTTTTATTAGTGAAACTGTGTAATGCGGAGAGTAAGAGAAACTCCATGGCCCATCTCAACAACAGGCCTTCTTGGCCAAAGATTGCAGCTCAGAATAATGAAGCCTTAACAATAACCGCTTACAAGTTTGACAGCCGGGAATTAAAAACACTAGTATCTGATCGAGGTTTACGTATACAAAGCATCTTTATCTTTATAATAATGAGAGCTAGTTCTTTGGAGCTTTATCTACTTTCAAAAATTTATCAAATCAATACCAACCACATATTCTTCATAAAAAACTAATTTTCACACTTTCCAATAATCTTTCTTTACATTCCCATCACACATTCTCCTATAAATCTATCCTTTAACATAAAGCTCCCAAGAACAAGATCTATTGGACATAAGTAGAACCCCTTGTGAATGGATATTATTTTAGTTTGAATTATGCCTTGCTCATTTAGTTTCCAATGAATCCATAATAGCTGCACCACTACTGGAAATTTTATGACATTACGTTTCTACATGAGTTCTCTCCCTCAAGATAGTATGCAGTCTTTAAATATAAAACTTTAATGTTATCTCTTTAAGTAAATGGAGTTTCTAATCCGGGGAAATGCTTTGTAATTATGTTAACATGTTTTTACCCTCACAATAACGATCACGATTCCTTTTCTCCATATAAATTTTCAGTTCCTCTATTGTTCCAGAAGATGCGTGAATGTGATTAATTTGACAAAATTCTGTTTTGGAATAGAATGAATTTGCTAACCCGGGCTTAGTTTCCCTTTTCCTCCATCAATATAGTGTTGTGTTGTGCTGTTGGTTAGCATTCTCTTTATCTTTGAGATCCAAAATGACTGTCAATCCTTGTCCCATATTTAAATCCTTGAATTCCAATATTGTTCCGCTATCTTCGGAGATAATTTTCTTAATACAAAAGTATATTGTGCCATAACATCCCTACATGCTTACTTGTCTAACAATATTCAAGATATTCAGAAATCCAATGAATATCAGCAATATTTCATCAGCATCAAATGAATTTAGAAAATATTTTATACACATTCTCAGCTACTATACGGTCTTCAGCAGAAATAATATGTCAGTTGATGCAGCAATGTTAAAATAATTACACATCTCCGCCCTTTCAACTACTATGATCCTAAAGTTAAAGCTTCAAAAGCATAACATGCTCATCTTTTTCTTGACAGAACATAGGCAAGTGACTATTACAATGTAATATATTTTATTTGAAAGATATTAAGTTTCACAGCTGCAAGGAATGAATATCAACATCTAGCTGGAAGCAGAAGTGCTAATTTTAACAGACTCCAATATCTCATACCATTTTTCATAACTTCGAATATAATGTCACAGTAATATTTGAAAGGCGAGACCCTCATGACACGGCAGACATACTCTGCAAGATGGTAAGGAAACAGCTGCAAAAAGAATACGAAGAAGTTAATCTATAACCACGATATACCAAAGCTACTAACAATTGTGCAAATCATATGTTTACCAATTACTATACCGAAAAACGTTTTCTTCCAGAAAATAATCACTATATACGTGGTTGACTTTAAAGCCACACATTTGAAGCTTTTTTTTTTTTTAAATAAGAATTAGCTAGCTCCTCCAACTTAAATAACTTCTATGCATCAAGCAACTATAACTCTATACTGTTGGCCAGCATTCCTGATGGCTAAACACTGGTAACTATTTGGCATGAGATGGCTAAACATGTATTTATTGATACTGGTAACTATTTGGCATGAGATAACTGTATCTATATTTATTTATCTCACATTTCATTCTCATATTTAACAAGTTAACAGTTCCAAAGAACAAGTTTGCTAGATAGACAGTTTATCGCAATTACAAAGATAATAGTCAGAAGCGTTAGCATTGAAAACCATGTTTATATGTGCATCACATGAAAATCCATTGTAGACAATATATCACTAAATACATGGGAAAAGAAACTATTTTAGGGGGACAGCAGAACTGTGATCTTCAGGGCATTATTGAACAAAGTGATGCCTTCTAAATATATTATTTGTCCATGCTGTTCACAAATACAAACATTTTGTCCTAGTTTGTTGGATGAAGTTAAAACTTGATAATTAGATTCCATCTTGGTTGATTCAACTAAAAGAGTGTTTGATAGTGGAGCTTTAACGCAAATTTGAAATGTGTTTTTAATTGAATAGTTTTCAAATTGGTAGTAGGTGAAACTATAATGTGAATATTTAACGAGAATCTAACACCTCTTAAGATATATCCATTTATGAGTAAAAGCCATTTCCATGGTTAGATTACAGAGACTTAATCCAATCAATTACCAATTCATAGGAAATTATTGTACTCAGTGTCAGCTATATGAATATTTTTCACCAATCCCCTTATAGTTCATTACTAACTACCAGAAAAACCAAAATTATATGATCCTAGAAATGACAACATTCTATGTTTGCTGTAGCCTATCCTTCTCTCTTCAAACTCGCTATCTTGCATATATTTATGAATGAGAGAGGCAAAGCTTAAGAAAATATGAATTCTACCTGAAACCACCAAAATCATCCTCCCATTGACTTAGCGTTATGTTCGCTTGTTTGCATATAATCATTTCTCATGTCATCCAATTTTGTCCAGTCACAAATTTATCTAAACATCTTTAAGTTATCATTAGTTGGTGATAAAAAAATGATAAATACCTGAATAATAAGTTTCTGCGAAGACAAAGGAGGTGTTTGATTCTCTTTATTCAAACACATTATAGATCCCACCTACCACTGATTTGACAACTGCTCATTTATAACCACAAATTTCAAACTCATATTAAATCTACACCACTCATTTCACCTCATTATAATTTCTTATTATAATTCAATTTGAATAAGTAGATTCAAACAGCCACAAAATTCTATATAGAAACCGTCCAATTTACTCTTATTATTGTTATAGATGTACTGTTATTAAACTTGTCTTGCGTGTAGATTTTCTATTATACTTGATGAAAAATCTTAAGATCCCTTAGGTCTCCTCGAAACTTGAAAGTATATCTCACCAACAAAAGATATGACATCAAACATGCACCATGAGTCTCATTTTTAATATGTTTTGGAGTAATATCCCTATGATAGAGAACGTAAGAAAAATTATACAAAGAATAATAAGCAAAGAGAGGGAAAAAGAAGACGAGGCTCTTCCGATCTAGTGGATGAGATGGAAATGGGAGAACAATGAGACAGATATTAGCAAAGGCAAATCATGTAGTTCATGAACCAAAATCTAATGGTACAATGCATAAAGACCCATTTATATAAGGTTTGCACTAGAAAGTAAAACGCCAAAATCACCAGTATCCTACATTCTTATTGTACCTACCCCATTCCCTTCTAAAACTTTTCAACAAGTTTCCAACTCCAGGGCTGCAACATTCCAGCAGTAATCGCAAAGCTATTTTATATTTATTTATTTTTATTTATGCTCTTTTAATTTCTCCACTCATCTCTCCTTTTCATTTTTAGGAATATTATGTCCCTTAATTGACATTTTTGTTGCTTGCCTTAACAATATTTTTTTAGTTTAAGCTGATTTACACTATTCAGGGTGTTTCGATCTCATTATTCCATTGTGGGGAAATTATGAAGAAATTATAATGAAGAGAGCGGTAAATGAGTGGTGGAGATCTAAATAAGTTTGAAATGTGTGGTTGTAAGAGCTATGTAGACAACAGAATTTTTCCATAATGTGAAGTCAATAATGAGAACCAAACACCCTTTTATTGATCCATTTTAGCTCTTATGAATTGTTATGGTTATCGAGAGGCGTACGCGTCAATGCGCCGTGAGACGAAAGCCATCTCACAAATAATTAATAAATAATGTCTTAGTATTTATTTTTGCCTTTCCAAACATATACTGTTTTGTGATATTTACTTCTTGAAAGTCACCTTTTAGTACTTCTTTTCTACCGCATATTCTCTCACTAGAACAATAGTGTAGGTGCATTCATAACTTTTCCTTACAACTCAACCAGAAAATGACTTCTAAAATCCCTATCTCGTAGGGGCACAGTTTTACATTTTAACTTGAGTTCAATTACCCTCTACCATGATTACATATCATGACACCGAAGCTAAACATTCCGGTATTTTCACACAACATTGAATGTATCATTTGTTCTTTCATTACTCTTTGACAACTGAAGAATTAGCCAAAGCAAGTATTAAACACTCAGAAATAGTTTAAACCAATATACAAATTGAAAATGAGCTATATTTACGAATATTTTTCTTTTCATACTCACTGCTAGATTCCTGCGCAAATAGCGCATCATATCTTCGTAGTATTCACCTTCTTTGCATACTTTGCGAGCGAAACAAGTGTTCCAATGGAGTCGTTTTTTTATGCAGTGTTCAATTATCCTGCATTATAGAATGGTCAACTGAAGGTAAGTCAAGCAAAATTCAAAATCCAATACTAGTGTTAAGATGGCCAGCCAAATAATAAAATAAATAAATAATTTATTAACTAATTCATCTCATACCCAGATATAGGTTCCCAAAGAAACATGCTCAAATCTCTACACAAGCTCTAACAGAATCTTTTTCAAAATAAATTTAAAACAGAAAAAAATTTTCTTTCTTATACATCAAAGATCATGCTAATCCAAATATCAAAGGCATATTGTTGGCAACCGGGATCCATAATTTTCCCGTTAGAGCATTACAGGGGGAGGGGATTGCAGGTGAAGGTAATTGAACTCTTAACCAATGGTGTGGGAATCCACTTACATACCAGTTGTATCAACACACAACGTGGTCTTGCCACCAGGAAACATATCCTCTAATAATGATAAAAATCATTATTATCATTACTATATATCCTCTAATAATGATAAAAAATCATGCCAGGATGACCTATAGAGAGTTTTTGGAGTAAAAGAGTAAATGAAACCGAAGAACCTCCTATGCCATTCTTCTTTAGAACTCAATGTAGTTTGAAGGCGCTTAGGAAGATTTTCCCATGGACATTCTTCTTTTACTGCTTTCTGTATTAACTGTTCCTCTACTGTTGCCGGATTGTGGTGCATCTTGATTCTCAGCTGATCGCTGAAAATATTTCATACACTGCAGCAATGAAACTGATTGAAGTAAGACCGGCTTACAGTAAAATTTCTCATCAAATAAAAGTTCCATAAACTCAAATAACCAGCTGATCAATAAATTACACAATGTCAGCGGAACTTGAAAGCTCGAAATTAGCATAACCGAAAGAAAAAGCGGACTAGATCCACTAGTATTATCCATTTGACGGAGAATCATGGAAGAAAAATTCAATGAATTACCTGAATTTGGCGCTGTCGAGACGTGGGATCAAGCTAAGATTTGAGAAGATCTGGAAACTGGGCTAAAATGAATGAATTCAGCTTCAGAATTTTTCTAAAATAAAATCGTTTTGACAGTACTAATTTCCCCTACTGCACTATTAATTGCCGATCTAGTAGCATATTTGAATTGGAATTGGAATATAAGATTATTATTATTATTATTATTATTATTATTATTATTATTAATCCGTGCATTTGGGATCGCGGTCGCGCTGCGTGACAGCACTTAGACTATGATTTCCCCCGCTAGTGCGACCAGATGAGTATTCATGCCACATCGTCCCTCGAAATGATAATGGGGCGGGTTTGGAGTACACAACCATGCCCTAAACTTAGGACAGTCATAGTCTAAACCCGCCTCACGAGTCTTAAAGTTACTTCAAACTCATCTCAACCCACAAATTCATAGTTTGATTAGGCATGCCAAGCCTTTTTTAAGACCATTTGCATTTTCCCTCGATCAAATACCACTTTTGTAGATTTGAGGTGTTATATATTTAAAAAAAAAGAAAAATCAAAACTCAAGCTTCTCTCTCTTCGATCTCTCCCTGTGTGCACCGTCGCCGCCGCCGCCGTGACAACGCCTCCATCCCGTCACAACGACCACATCACGACGCTACCATGTCCCAACGCCACCACCGCCGCTGTTGAAGTCTCGCTTTACTTTTTATTTTATTTTTTTAGTTTTTGTGTTGAATTTTCAGTGTTTAAATCAGATTTGATTTTTAATTTTTTTCTTTCATCGATCTGATTTTAGTTTGGGTTTGTGTTTTTGTGTTGATTTCGTTTTCAATTTGTTTTGTAGTGTTAATTTCAGTTTTTGTGTTGAATTTACGGTGAGTTGTGGTTGTTATATTGTTGTGACTCAGTTGTTCTGGCGAATTATGATTGTTTTGAGTCTATTGTTCTGGTGAATTGTGGTCGTTGTGACTCGGTTGTTCCGGCGACTTGTTATGTTGTTGTAACTCGTTTGTTCTGGTAAGTTATTGTGTTGTTTTGACTTAGTATTCCAGTGAATTGTTGTGACTCAGTTGTTCCGGGTAGTTGTTGTGTTGTTGTGACTCAGTTGTTCCGGGGAGTTGTTGTGTTGCTGTGACTCAGTTGTTACGGTGAGTTATTGTGTTGTTGTGACTCAATGTTTTGGTGAGTTGTACTTGATGTGACTCGGTGTAACTCGATTGTGACTAATAGTTAATGTCACAATATTACACTTGCTTTTTCCAAAAAAAAAATTACCTTAATTTTAAAAATTGTGTAAAACACATTAGTATTTTTCAAGTTATCCCCAAATTCATGGGGTAGGTCAAGACATGTCAGGTCATGGGCCGGGGTGGGCGCTACCATGACCCACGAAAATACTCATTAATTTTCTCCATTTTAATTAATGTCATGCGTAACACATTATCAATTGATGAGCGCAAAATGAAAGATGAATTGAATACCATAAAGAGTTGAAATCTCCACAATTTTACCTTACAGCGTAGAAATTGAAAAAAAAAACAATAGAGACGCCTAAAATTTGTTTATTGTTTAATTGTTTGATGTTTCTCTGAATTTTCATAAATCATATAGAATTAAATTTCTGCACATTTTTGGAACTAAATTTATTTTTTAAAAAAAAAAAGAAGAAGAAGAAAATTCTTAATAGGTCACGGGTCCATAGGTCGGGTCCAAGCTGATCATATTAGAGGCGAATCCCCACGAGTTCATGGGTTGATGGATTAAATTGTCATCTCTAATTGTCTCATCTAAGCACTCGTGATTTAAATTATGGATGTAAATTATAATGAGAAAATTATAATGAGAAATAAATGTGTATGGGAGATTTACTTGGTATTTGTAATATATAGTTTTAATTGAGTAACTCTCAAATCAATCATATACATGAAATTAATTTGTATTTATAATGAGAGTCAAAGATATTCCACTCTCAATTTTTATTATAAAATCAAAGATATTCCATCTCAATTTTCATAAAAATTAAGAAAAATTATTAATATTATTGAAAAAGTAAAATTTAAGATTATATTTCCTAAGATATCTTTACATTTATTAAATATCTCACTTTAATTACTTATTATTGTTAGTTACCATGCACAATTAATAATCGTATATTAGAAAAATAAAAAATTAGTTAGTGAAAGTGAAATATATAAATTGGGACAGACGAATAAATAATAGTAGAATATCTTTAAGAGACGGATGAAGTATCTTTTATTCACTAAATACACCCTCAAAGTGGAAGTCAACCTAATGCTAGTTGTCGGTCAAGTTACGATATGACTGAAGAGGACTAGATAGAATCCAAAAATTAATTTGATCCTCGCAAAAGATGAAATTCATGGAAAATTAGAAGTGAGACTTAGAAGGCCAAAAATATACACTTGGAGGACTTAAGAACCAAAAGGCAACAATTAAGAAGTTGGAAATGAAAGGCGCGCATGTGTTTATGTGTGTCCCACTTGTAGCTAATGAAGATTTGAGATGCAAATTAATTTCCAGCCTGAGAGTATGATTTGCATCGCAACTCCCAAGTGAAATTTCTACCCCAAAATCGAGTTTCTATACTAGAGTTACTTTGGCAAAATAGCCCCACTACTGCTAAAAATTTAGCTATTCGAAAATACACTCATATGTAACTAAAGAATGGAAATGCTGCAAAAATACGGTGGCGTCATGTGATAAGATGTTATACTCATATTAGGGCACGTATTAGGCCTAGGCGTCTGGTCGGGTGGATTTAGGCTGAACCCAACACCGACCTAACTCTACTTTAGGTTGGTGATTTTGAAACCAATCAGAACCCATTCAGGTTCATTACCCAACTCAAACCAACCTATAATGGGTTTGGTCAGTTTGAATTGGGTTTTTGGAATTCGCTTTTTTCTTTTTGTTTAATTAAAAAAATAAAAGGTTTTCAAACCCCTTTAGAAAAATTCAAATTTGATGTGTATAGTTGTCTATGCCCCCTTTCTATCTCTCTCCTTGTTTCTACCTCACACACATAACCTCTACCGTGCTCTACCCAAACGCCATTTCTCAACTTTTGTTCCTTGCCATTGCAATCATGACCATACCATTAGTCACCTTCCATCTTTGGCCGTTGCATCAGGTTACAATCCAGATAGCGATTAAGGAGGCAATTTGTAGATCGAATAAAGGTTTTTTCTTCAGTTTTGTTTAACTTTTTTTGTTCAATTAGGGTTTTGAACTAGGAATGATAGTTTAATTTTGGGTTCAATGTTTTCTAATTTGTGAATTAGAGTTTGCAATTTGGAGACCCTTTTATTTGAGTTTTTGAATTAGATTGATGGTAGTATGGAGATTGTTATTTTTGTGATTTGAGTTTTTTGGTTGATGGAGCGTTATGATTTGAGTTTTTTTACTTTGTGGTTTGTGAAGATTGTGGTGCTCAAAGGTCACGCTCAGTGAGGTGGTGTTGTCATCAGAGATTGTGACTCACCGGAGATGAATTGTGACTCACTAGAAAGTAGTTGTGACTCGTCAAAGTATGACTCTGACTCACCAGAAACTGGTGGTGAGATGGTGGTGTGACGGCGATGTGATGGGTGGTTTTGTAACAAAAAAAAAAAACAGTTAACGCACCTTAATTTTGAAACTGGTTAAAAAAACATTGATATTTGTCAAGAAAGTCCTTTTTTTTTTTTAAAATTTGGCCAAAAGACAATAGACAAGGCATATCCAAAAGGTGCAACCTAGCCTAGTTGGTTAAATAAAGCATTAAAGAGAGTTATATCAAATGCCTTGTTTGAAGAGAAAAAAAGAAAGAAAGAAAGAAAAAACCGAACAAAGAAACGGCAAGTGAAGAGCAAGAATTAGAGCTTACTTCTTAGATCTCAGTCGTAAACTCGTACAAATTTTTAAATAATCGATCAAATAGCAAATTAAAGAGGTTTAGGGCATTGATTTCAGTTAGTGAAAAGCAGCAAAGGAGGCAAAGAGCACACCTCCCGACGATGGTACTATGGCTTCGATCTCAACTGCTTTGGCAGCAAAAATCACATATTCAGGGTTAGGGTTCATACTTTGCAATTGAAATTTGATGAAGAGATGTGAAAGTGTTGTAGTTTTCTTTTCTTTTTTCTTCTTCTTTTTTTTTTTTTTTTTTGGAGACAGATCTATGTTGTATACTTGTGCTTGATTTAATGAACAAAATTGTGTTTCCAAACCTAAAAATACTAAAAAAAATTTTTTTGAAAAAAAGGAAAAGTTGGATTAAGCAGGCTAAACCTGATAAGATATTTGGCAGGTCGAATTCAACGGGTTTCGCTGGGTTGGACATATAACCCAATCACTGAACCAACCTACGTCAGTTTCCAGCTCTCCAAATTAACAACCAAACTTTTTCAGATCGGTATAAATCAACCTAAACCGACCTAATTGGGTAGTGTTGGCCTCATTTGGCCGAATTCTCATGTATTACGCCAACTTTAGTCTGTATGATTTTGATTTTGTGAAAAGTGATTTTTTTTTATTTACCAATGCGTGGTTATAAAGGGAAATTGGGGAAGGGTAGCTTTTTTAGTTTATATGTGATTTTTAAATTTAAGAGTCACACAAATATGACTCTTATATAGGATTAATTATATAAGTCAGGTATTTTAAGGACCTTAATGTAAAATTCATGTGTGTATATCCAACTTTGGAAAAATCGGGTTACCCCCACCCTACCCATCCCCGCGACCATATCTCTCTCCTCTTTAAATCCTCTTCAATGCCACTAAAGAATGGCAATTTTATACACATTACTCAATTCCTACGGGACCCGCCACGTTAACTATGGGGAAGGGTATAGGGTAAAATTCTTCACCCCGAACTCTTATCGGGTCAGGGACAAGTAGTGGCCACCCTGACCCGATACCTGATTTTTTTTAATTATAAAAAAATTTAGATATTGAAGAAAGGCTAGTAAGGGGTTGAGAATTTGAACCTCGGCACTCAAAAATAAATCAATATACCTCAACCGCTTTGCACAACTTTCTTTTTGTTAAATTTTTGACAAACTTTACACTAATTCAAAATTTAAATTTCCTTAAAATAACAAAAACTAATTCAAGACAAACCAATTTGGGCTTAATGTATGATAATTTGGATTGTTTTCTATGTATTTTCTAATTTATTTTCTTAAATTTTTTTAGGATTTTTTTAACGGGACGGGTGACAGATATTTTTTTCGTACTCATCCCATACCTCTCCCACCCCTTACCCACCCATACCTGATTGAATTGGGTACGAAGGGTACATGGCGGGGTTTCCTTAACGGCTTGGGAGCGATGAAAGGCATACCCACCCTAAACTCGCCCCGTTGTGCCATTCCTAATGCCATTGTTATTGCTGAACGCCGTCGCTATATAATTCACCAATCAAGTCATCCTCCTCTCTCTCTCTCTCTCTCTCTCTCTCTCTTGTTAGTCTCTTATCTCCGTCATCCCCACTGCCACCATGAAGCTAGACTTGTGAAGTTCTTGTTAGATTGAATCCATTCCAGTAGTCCTCGAGGAGGGAGGAGAGAGAATCTGGTAATGCTTGTGAAGAAGATAACTGGTTCAATGACAATATTGTGTAAGCGGAATTGGGAAAACTGCTTTGTCTTAAAGGAAACATGCGAATAAAACTGGAAATAGGCCATAGAGTTGTAGATGGTATCAAGTTCAAAAATCATATAGTGAAAATGGATATTCCACCAGTGAATCATATGGATGTTTTTAGTTGATGGTTTATATTGCTATTTCCCATTCCATTCCATTATTATTATTATTATTTTTTTTTTTTTGGGTAGGATTTGAATGATTTATTTTTCAGGGCTTTCAATTTAGAGCTTTCCGGCATTGGAAAATCTAATGGTGATGGTGGTGGTTGCATTGAGTGGTTGTGGCTTTCCAGTGAATTGTGATGGTGGTCGTGTTGTGATTGATGAGTCAAAATTTGCTGATATTGTTGTGACCTGTAAATTATGGTATGTGTTTTGTAGATGTTTTTGTGACCGGTGGTGCCAGAGTGTGGCTGTCATCTATGAGATTTGAGTTGTGACTTGTTGGGGTGTCACTGTAACTCATCGGAGACGAGTTGTGACTCGCTAGAGTTGAATTGAGACTCATCGGTGTTTGTGACACAAGTCGTTAGAAAATTGTGACTTGTTACAGTCACAACGGTCACAGTGTACTGTCACCTGATTTTCCTAAAAGAAACATACTATACTTTAATTTTGTAAATTGTTATGGAAATGTTAGTATTTGTCAAGTTAACCCTAAAATTTTTAATTAAAAAGATCCAATTTAAAATTTTTCTTAGGGCCTCTGAAATCTCAAGGCTGGTCCTAGACAGAGGGAGTATATAAAAGGGGAAATTACCTCATTTACTTGGAGCATAAACTTTTCTTCAAAAATACTTGATGGTGTTCTAAACTCTAAAGCCACCGCAGCCTACCCTAGCCACCTACTTAGCCGGCTTCCGGAGGTCGGAATCCAGCCAGCCAATTGCCGGATTTCAGTGATTATTTTCGTCTTTTCCTTTTTTTGCTCTTTTTCCTTTCTCCGTCATTCGTTTTAAATTTTTCATTTTCCCTTCTTTTTTTTTCTTGCGATATTATTGGAATCTTCTTCTTCTTTTTTTTTTTAAATTTTTGTTTTTGCTTTTTTTTTTGTTTTTCATTTTCTTTTTTTCTTTGTAACAAGTTTTTGACAAAGTGTGCTACATCATAAACAATATTTTCATGTTCAAAAGTTTATTACGTGTATAAAAAGTTATGTTATCTGCATATTAAGCTATGTTATTTGTGTAATAATCTATGTGATTAAACAATCTATATAATTTGTGTAACAATATAATTTAGACCACATGGCAGAATGGATCGAGAGAGAGTTGGAGAGGTTAAAATTTAGGTGTTTTGGCATTCTGTGTAGAATTTAGCACCATCAATTTTCAGCCATCCGACGTCGTTTAGGCCTTCAAATTTACGATTTTCTATTTTTTTTTCAATTTTTTTGTAATTTATTATTTTTAATTTTTGACCACAGGGCTTGTTTACGGATATTTAAATACCATTTAGACTTACTTTCATCGTTCAAGTTATGTTATTTATGTTGCAAAAGTTACGTTATGTGCAGAACATGCTATATTATTTGTGTAACAAGTTATGTTATGTGTAAAACAAGCTCTGTTAGTTGTGTAACAAGTCTTTCTGTAACAAGATATACTATGTGCACAAAAGTGTATGTTATTAAACAATATATTATTTGTATAACAAACTATGTTTTCTTTTTAACAACCTGTGTTATCTGTATGACAAACTATATTTTTTGTGTAATATCCAGTGTTATTTATTTAACAACTTATGTTATTTGAATAACAATCTATATTAAAATAGTATAACATCATTTATGATATAAATTTAAACGTGAAAAAATTGATAATATATAAATTCAAAAAGAAAAAAATGATTAAATAAAAAAGAGAGAAAAAATGGAAATAAGAAAAGAAAAAAATAAAAAAAAACGTAAAAAGAAAAAGAAAAGAAAGAAAAAAAATTCCGGTGACCGGCACTGTTCGGATGTTGACCGCAATCCATCCAGCCGGTGGTCGGGTGGGGGTTAGTGGAGGGATAGAGGGGTCACATAGTATTTAAAACATGGGTTAATTACACCTAAGATCCCCAACCTTTCACTTAAAGCGTGTTTGATTCTCTTTTTCAAAACACATTATAATTTCACCTACCACTGATTTGACCATTGATTTGACAACTGCTCATTTATAACTACAAATTTCAAACTTCCATTAAATTTACACCACTCATTTCAACTCATTATAATTTCTTATTATAATTCAATTGTAATAATGAGAATCAAACAGCCACTTAATTATCGATTACGTCCCTAAGTTTCAATCTGTTTGTGCATCCCCAACCTTTAGTGAAATCCCATTTTTAGTCCCTGAACAAGGAAAACGCCCATTTCATCAGTTAATGGTAGGGGTGTTTTTGCTAAAATGTAAAAAATAAATATTTTAATATATTTTAATTAAAAAAATAAAAAAAAAAGAAAAATGGGGGGATGGGGCCTCCCCCAACAACCAAGAGGCTGTCGGAAATGGCAGCTATTTCCGGCTACACAGGGAGAATGTGGGAGCCTCTTCCCCCAAGCTGCCAGAAATGGCAGCACAAGGAGAGCCCTCTCTCTCTCCCCTCCCCCCCCCTCAAAAAAAGCTGCTAGAAATGGCAGCTGGAAATGGCTGCTAAAATATGTTAAAATATTTATTTTTTATGTTTTACCAAAAATACCTAGGCCATTAATTGACGAAATGGACGTTTTTAATCTCCAGGGACTAAAAATGGGATTTCACTAAATGTTGGAGACGCACAAATGGAAAATTGAAACTTAGAGACGTAATCAATAACTAAGTGAAAGGTTGGGGACGTTAGGTGTAATTAACCGTTAAAACATTTACCAACTATATATAAAATTCTCTTAAAATATAAGGGTAAATGTGAAAAGAGTTCAAAATTTTGTATTAAGTACAATTTGTATAACGACCCGGCCAGCTCGGGCGGCCCGTGACTCGGCTCATGAAAATCCCGAGCTGAGCCGACTCGTGGCCCAAGCTTCAAATTTGAGGCAAGGTTCGAGCTGAGTAGGCTCGCCGAGCTCGGGCCGGCTTGTATGTATGGGCTTAACAAAGTTCATAGAGGAAAAATGACTTTTTATATTATATTTTTTAATATTTTCTTAACAAAAATTTAACGAGTCGAACCAAACTCGGCTCAACTCGGAAAAAGCCGAGCTTTTTTTTTTTTTGCGACAACTGTGCCGGGCTCAGCTCGGGCTTTTTTTTGGCTGGAGATGGAAAAGCTCGAGCTGAGACCGAGCTGAGATTTTAGGCTTATGGGCCGGTTCTACTCGACTTGTTTACATCTGTCAGTACAATTTTAATAGTTTAAATTTTGCACAACTAATTTTCATCATGTTTAAAGAATTAGCAAAGTAGATAACATTTTAAAAAGCATTCAAAAGAATTTTCATTTAGTTAAATTTCAATATTTATTATATTTATAAGACGGTATATATTCGAGTATTCGATAACTAATAAAATATTGAAGAGCCTTTTTTCCTTATAAAAACTAGAAGTACCTAATGATTCTATAACTAAATTAATAAAAACATGTTTATACAAAATTCGAAATAAGTTATTTTTTGAATGTTTTTGAAATTTAATATGAGTAGAGTAACGTACCATATATCCTCTTATTCTCTTTTCAAGCTTGTCCAGCATTTTCATGTAGTGTTGAAAGTCTGTTAGTGTGTATGCTCGTACAACAATATTGAATGACTTTCCAATTTTTTCCCATATTTACTATAGTTGATTCGTAAGTTTTTCAGTATGTGGTATCAGCAGGCACCATGGAATGTATCTGGATCTCAACAGAGACTGCATATTCTATACTCGCCTGTCGGTCTAAAATTATACATAGATGATCTCTATCTCCATAAGTTTGTTTGAGTATGTTGAAAAACCAAGTCCAGGAGTCATTGTTTTCGCTATCACCAATACCAAATGCTAGAAAGAAGATGTGATCATCAGCATCTTGTGTACATGCTATGAAAAGTATGCCTCCATATGGACCTCTTAGTCATGTTCCATGTACAACAATGAACGGCCTACAATGCTTCCAACCTTGTATTAATGCTGTCAAAGCTAAGAAGAGATATCTGAATCTATTGTTGTCATCCTTCTCAATTCTGGTCAAGATCTGAGGTTTGATTTTTCAAGCATATAAAAGTATACTGGTAAATTGTGTTGGGCTACCGCGGATTGTTATCAGTGATTTCTTCTGCCCCCTCCATGATATGTCATATGTTATGTTGACTCTATATTTGTTCATGATGTTTGTCTGTACATTATATAAGTGTAGTATGTTTTGCTTGAAGTGAACTTATACTGTATTGTTGCAGCAAAAAATGAACTTGTTAACTTTCTGTGACCAGCCTAGTTACTATGTGCAGGGCATGTGTGACAGTCTTCAATCTCTCTTATGTAAAATATATCTGTTTGGCCAAGTCTTGATGATCTAAATGTCTAGTTGCATTCTAAATAAGCTCATTTGACAACATATTATTTCTTGTTAGGTCTTCTAACCTTGTATTTGAAGCAGTTTTTTATTGCATACAAGGACAAGCTCATCTTCAAAACTAATTTGTTGCGATAAACATAACCTTTTTGCAAGTTGTTTGGAGAAAGCTTTGGGATGATTTCAAGTTGTGATTCAACTGTCAAAGGATCAATATACTAAACTGCATTGCATATGTCAGTCACAGTTTGCTGTAGGGGCAGTTGAGTTACATCTGTGCTGATGTCTTCATTTGTGATTTGTCTTGTTGGAGTTACATTTTGTGTGGTATTAACCTCAATGCACAATGGGGATATTGTTGGATTTGTGTGTATTTTCTTTATGTTTAAATAGCACTAAAAGCTGCTATTGCTAGTAATTGTGAAGGGTGGCAGCTCCTCTCCAATGTTATAATTGATTGTTATTGCATTGTGTGTTTACTCTAAATTCATCTAAGCACAGATGATTTTAAACAACTAGTTGTAAGTGGAGCTGATTTGCTCTACTATGCCCAATATGTTTCTACCTATGTACTGGTTGTCATGATTCCAATATCTTTCGATCAGTAAAAAAATGTTGATCTATGCACTGCTGCATAAAAATGACATGAGTCCACTAAACAGGTGTGCTTAAAGTAACAACTAGTGATTATATATATATATTTAGATTGGTTTCAGTAATAACATCACTCCAATATTACTCTTATTCTTAGTTGCCGCTTTAAATATTTTTGTTAGGTGATATATTTAATTCACAAAGCAGACACGTTTACAGTAACAAGGAGAAGTTACACAGATGAAGATCCAGAATTCGTTTACATTACTACCTATTGCCTTTTTTTTTAATGGTGTTACTCTTAGTATACAGAAACTAATAGAAATGAGATGTTTTTGCTTGTATATCTGTGTAGTGATCTATTTTTGTTCATAATAAAACAAAATACTCCATATTCCTATCTTTTTCTACCATCAGCTATGTAGAATTTCAGCGGCAATTAGGTTTGATTGAATTCACTAAAATACAGAGACTATATTTATCATTCAAGTGGTCGAATTCAATAAATCTAGAGATGATATTTCAATGTATGAATTAAACTTCAGTTTGATCTCATGCTCCAAATTGAATCGAGTAGACTATTGAATGTAATCTATTATTAATATTATCTTGGTTTTTATGTTTCTTGAATGGTGATTGTTGCAGCGGAGATTAGGGGTATCGATTGTTTTTCATTGATTGTTGATAGGGCTCCAAATGGAGATCGATTCTCTATAGCTTGGTTGTTTAATTTTGTTCATGTCGATGGATTGTTCATTAGTGTAGGAGAGCGATGGTGAGGCCGTTTTTTTACTGTGTGCTTTGTACGTGTTTTTTGAAAGCTAGGGTTTATGTTGGGGTATAATAATCTATATATTTATAATACTAACTAAGTGGTGGGTTAATTTTTTCAGCCTAAAACTGGCAGATCGGAAGAGCACACGTCTGATGTCATGATGATGTCAAGTTTATATCGCTAATGTCTCATTTATTTTTCTGTTTTTATTTTCGTTTATTTTTCTTTTTTTTCCTCTTTTTTTATTCACCCTAATAATAATCTATATATTTATAATACTAAATAAGTGTCGGGTTAATTTTTCCCTCCCAAAACTGGCACTCTAAAGGAATTGGAAATATAATATCAAGTTGATGTCGCTAATGTCTCATTTATTTTTCTGTTTTTATTTTCATTTATTTTTCTTTTTTCTTCCTCTTTTTTTTTTGTTCACTCTAATAATAATCTATATATTTATAATACTAACTAAGTGATGAGTTAATTTTTCCCGCCAAAAACTGACATCCTAAGGGAATTGGAAATCTGATATCATGACGATGTTAAGTTGATGTCGCTAATGTTTCATTTATTTTTCTGTTTTTATTTTTGTTTATTTTTCTTTTTTTCTTCCTTTTTTTTTGTTCACCATAATAATAAATCGGATAATGATAACTAAATGGTTGGTTAATTTTTTAATTTTGCATATATTTTTAATAATCTACTTATCTGCTCACCTTAATCTCTTTTTTTTTTTTTTCAAATTTCAAAATTTTGTTTATTACGTCTTTTAATTTTGCATAATAATTTTTAATCATCTCCCAGTCGTTGTGGCGGAACATTTGGCTTTTGGGGATGCTTTAGATTTCGTTTAATAATTTAGTAAGTGTATCAATCAAATTCTTGATTATTTCTTTTCTTACGTTTAATTGGGTAAGTGTGGCAATCAAATTCATAATTATCTATTTCTTTTTAGATTTGAATAATCAAAGTAACCTTTAGGCAACCTAATCTATATATCTATATATATTTACAATACTAATTAAGTGGTGGGTTAATTTTTCCCACCTAAAACTGGCGCCCTAAGGGAATTGAAAATATGATGTCATGATGATGTCAAGTTTATGTTGTTAATATCTCATTTATTTTTCTGTTTTTATTTTCGTTTATTTGTCTTTTTTTCTTCCTCTTTTTTTGTTCACCCTAATAATAATTTATATATTTATAATACTAAATAAGTTGTGTGTTAATTTTTCCCGCCTAAAACTGGCGTCCTAAGGGAATTAGAAATCTGATGTATGATGATGTCAAGTTTGTGTCGTTAATATCTCATTTATTTTTCTGTTTTTATTTTCGTTTATTTTTCTTTTTTTCTTCCTCTTTTTTTGCTCACCCTAATAATAATAATCTATATATATTTATAATACTAACTAAGTTATGGGCTAATTTTTCATGCCTAAAACTGGCGCCCTAAGGGAATTGGAAATCTGATGTCATGATGATATCAAGTTTGTGTCGCTAATGTCTCATTTATCTTTCTGTTTTTATTTTCGTTTATTTTTCTTTTTTTTCTTCCTCTTTTTTTGTTCACCTTAATAATAATCTATTTTATATATTTAGAATACTAACTAATTGGTGGGTTAATTTTTCTCACCTAAAACTGGCGCCCTAAGGGAATTGGAAATATAATGTCATGATGATGCCAAATTTATGTTACTAATGTCTCATTTATTTTTTTGTTTTTATTTTCGTTCATTTTTCTTTTTTTCTTCTGCTTTTTTGTTCATCCTAATAATAATCTATATATATTATATTTATAATACTAACTAAGTGGTAGATTAATTTTTCCCGCCTAAAACTGGCGTCCTAAGGGAATTGGAAATCAGATGTCATGATGATGTCAAGTTTAAGCCGCTAATGTCTCATTTATTTTTCTTTTTTTATTTTTGTTTATTTTTCTTTTTTTGTTCACCCTAATAATAATCAGATAATATTAACTAAATAGTGGGTTAATTTTTTAATTTTGTATAGTAATTTTTAATAATATATTCATATGCTCACCTTAATTTTTTTTTTCAAATTTTCAAAATTTCGTTTATTACGTCTTTTAATTTTGCATAGCAATTTTTAATCATCTCTCAATTGTTTAGGCGGAACATTTGGCCATTGAAGATGCTTTAGATTTCGTGTAACTTAGTAAGTGTGTCAATCAAATTCTTAATTATTTCTTTCCTTACATTTAACTAGGTAAATGCAGCATTCAAATTCGTAATTATCTATTTCCTTCTAGATTTGAAAAATCAAAGCAACCTTCAGGCAGCCTAATCGGGTAAGTATACAAGTAGTTTCATATATAGTTTGCACACATATATTGGCAAGCAATCGATCAATTAACATAGAATATCAACTTTGGAAGTAATTGCACATATTTTTCTTTTATTTTTTATTGTTTAATTATTGTTTGCTTTAATTTATTTTAGAGATGCATATGTTTTTTCTAGTGCAACGCACGGGTGGATTAACTAGTTATATTATATACCATTTGAAATTGAGAATTGTGCATTGGGTCTCTGGCTTTTTAAAAGCATTGTTGAAATACTTGTATTTCTCAAGGAACCCCCAATGAAATTGTCCGAGAGAAGCCCACAAGTTGCTTAATTGTTTTTCTTTTCCCTTAAAAAAGTTTTTAGCCGAAAGTTTTTTGTCCCTATGGCCTCCATTTGCTCTGACAACCCAGAACCAGAAATCTTTTTGACCCTACTATGAGGCCCATTTAATTTAATTGAATTTCATTTATACAAAAGCAGTGATCCTATCTTATTTTATAGACCGTAACATCCAAGTCCTCAAGCTACATAACCAATGTGGGATTCCTTTCTTTTATGGAGCAGGGTAAAAGCGTTCTCAAACTTCATAATGATGGTAAATTTTATTATTATTATTATTATTTATTATTTTTTTTTGGAAAGGAGTAATGGTTGAATTTATTGAGAATAACTTGGAGATTTATTTGATTAAAGTCATCAGAATCATCGGATGAACAGATTATGATTTTTAACAGGAAGCTAGCTTGAATCAAAGAACAAGGCTATAACAATTCAAGTATAGATTGTATATGTTTTATATTGTTTTTTCAAAAAAGTTATTTTCGTTATCGGTTTCTAAGCTATAGTTTGATTAATTAGCGGTTATCCCTTGACCATTTCAATTGATTCATAAGCAAATGGATTAATAGAAGATGTATTTGAGATGTTATATTCTTTTAAAAGTCTCGTTACTCTTTTAAAAGTCTCGTTTTGATTTTAGATTTTAGAAAAATAAAACCAAGCAGGTTTTGAAGTTTATCCTCTATGACAAGAAAATCAAAAAATGGTTTTTTCCTTGAAGTTCAATAAGAGCGATCCCATATGATTGCATCTCAATACAATATTGCTCTTGTCAATCTTGTCTTTCTTAAAAAATTCCGACTGCACTGAACTCGGATCCTGGCTCCGCCACTGAACAAGATCATTATAGTGTTCAATCATAATGTTTTCAATTTGATTGATTGTATTAATAAATTAGTGAGCTTTTATTAACTACAATTACCACTCTTTGAATATATATATATATATATAAGGAAATTAGCTGCAGTACAGTTGTACCTTAAATTTCCTGTCAAAACTGGTATAAGTAAGGATACTTGGGTCTTTTCGCTTTTGGTTGGTCTACATTGTGCGACAAATATTATATTATACCTTTTTTTTTCTGTTCTTTCAATTTCCAACTGCTTTATGGATTTCTCCAGTTGGATATGAAACATTCTCTCTTAGATGAATTGTAACTTCTTCAAAATATTACCAGCTACCTTATCTGTTTGGGTTTTATCAGTCTACAAATTCATCTATCACAATTCCTTATTTTTACGTGGAAAAAATTGTTTTTTAAAATTTTTTAATGAGGATATTTTTTTAGTCTTAAAACTAAGGTCTTTATAAATTATAAATTAATAGATCCTAGGTCACTTTAATAGCATTTTTTATGCTTTAGGCTTTAAAGTAAGAAGCACACAATAATGTATAATTAGAAAAATTTATGCAGAAATCCTTGATATAAGACATTCTTAATATAGAAACAATGGATAACAACTGAAAATCACTATTATGAATTCACAAGTCTTTGAACAATTATGAATTTATGTATTTTGGTTTGATGGATGTTTTTTGGATCACTGCAAGTTAAGCATTTAAATTGGTACTTTACAGCTATATTAGTTATTAGTTTTCTTTTCATTTTATTGTGAATTTTGTTAGCGAAATTAATTGATATTTTAGTTTGGATTTTTTTTTATTATTCGTCAACCAAGACTTCAGATATGAGTATATAGTACATAAAATACAACGTAAAAATATTATATAATTTCCCTAGCGCATCCTCTATTGAGTGATTCAATTGATTTGTTGACCATCTATGAATTTTATTTTTTATTTTTTTGGGGGTGGGGGTGGGATGGGTAGTTAGGTAGGTGTAGAGTGGTGAATAAATTTTTTTATTTTCATTTTTAATTATTTTTATATTTTAGGGTCCGTTTGTTATCTATTATAAATTAATTGGTTTATAATACATTTTAAATTTTAAATTTTTGAGATACTTGTCAAATTTTTCGATTGACACCTCACACACACATCACATCAATAACAACTTTTCAAAATTTAACCAATCAAATTAAGTCACATGTCTTAAAAATTCAAATTTCAAAATATATTATAAACCAATCTAATTATAAACGATACCAAACAGACCCTTATTTGTTATTATTACTTAAAGAGTAATGCATAAATATGGTTCTTACTTTTTTTTAGGGGTTAAATATCATTCTAATAAGATTAAGTGATGTTTACGGACAAAAATGGTACATGGGGAACCTTATGTGGGACTTTATGAAGTGTGGGGTTGGTGTCATTGAAAAACAAAAATAGAATATGAAACTCAATTGATATAAAATGTAAATTTACAGATTATTTATGAAAATTACTTTATCATATGTATTTTTTATTACACATATATTGTTAATATTTTTAAACGACTCTTCTAATGTACAAAGTGCTCAGTTGACACACATAGTTTGACATATCAAAAAATTCATTCATAGAATATACGTCCCGATGAAAAATTTTGATATGAATAGTTTGGCATATCATGAATATTGAGTTTAGTTAATGTATTGAAAATTTATAATAATTTTATTATTGCGTAATATTTATCTTTCAGTGTAACACACGGATGAAAATTTAGTTATTAATAATAAAGCCTGAGTTTGCCTTCTACTGGATACTTGGTTATATAATACGCTCGAGTCCAAAGTTGAGAACGAAGGATGAGATATGTATTTTCCAGCATATTTATATAACCTAGAATTCAATACCGTGGGGTCGTATCGTCCCACTGCCGTTACCATATCATTCCAGGGTACGAAACCATTACCAACGATGTGAAGAAAGAAACACCAAAAGGGCAAGAAAATTCATCATCTAGAGCATGACTGAATTGAAATAATTTTTTTTTTTTTGAAGTACAAATTGAAATAATTGGTATTGATTATTTTGCAATTTAATATATATATATATATATATATATATAAAATATAACTTAAGAAAGAAAAACTATAAGGGCATGAAAATCTAAGATGTACAGAAGCTCCAAAACTAAACTAAAAATAAATAAATAAATAAATAAATAAAATATCATAACTGTCATTAAAATTAAAAAAAAAAAAAAAACGTATGCTCAAATCCGTCTGTAGCAACATCTAAGTTAAGATGAAAATTCTAGGATAAAACTAACAAAATTGGTGTTGATTATTATTATTATTATGCAATCTTAATAATAATATTACTGAAGAAGAAAATCAAACAAAAGAAACAATAACTTATAACCTACGCATCAAAGAAGCGTATTGAAAATATCCAAGAACATAAATCAAGGACGATAAACACTAATAATCACGGCTTCTTAACAACAAGAACACGATTCTCCCCTTCAATTCGCCTCTTACACCCAGACAAAAGAGGACTTGCCAAACGTTGGCTTCAGAGTTACCTTTACATGTATCCTTTTTTTCCCCTCCCCAAAGTAATTATTAATAATTTGTATGGTAATACCATGCAAGTTATACAGAGATTAATAAAGGATAAAATACATTTAAAATTCAAAAATAAAACCAAACACGATTAGAACAAGATCTTCATTAAATTATAGTGAGAAAATTAGGAACCCATAGATTACGTTCAGATATTGTTGGCAAATATCTACAATTATTAATAAAGAATAATTAAAAAGCATCTTAAAAAATGAAGCGTAAATATTCAACTAATCACTACAATATAAAAGTGTGACTTGGTTACTATTCTAGTCACCTGCCTTGCATTTCCTCATTTGGTCCTGAACATTTCGGTTCTTTGTAGTTGTATTCTCGTCTCTGCCTCTCCCCTACTCTTTGTTCATCTTTTATTCTTCTTCTCTGGTCACTGCTTCGCTGGTTAGGATTAGGAATTGTTTGTGAGCTGATTGTATTTTTGTTGTTTTTTCCCCATTTTTGTGGAAGTGGAAAACTATTTATCATGTTTTGCTTGTAAATGTTGATGATAATTGTTACTCAATAAAGATCTTCTTCTATTAATCACTTTAGCTTTTGCTAAAGATTTGTTCCCAACCAATGGGCTGCAGATATAAAGAAAATGGGAGCAATATAAAAAATTCCAATAAATGAATTTCTTGCATTCCTAAATGAGTACTGATTTCTCATTTTGTAGAGATTCTTGGAGAATCTTGAAATAGGTTATCGAATTATCGAAAAGTGTTAATTTCACAAACCGTCCCCAACTTTTGAGTTACGACTCGGCTAGGTCTCTAACCTTTTTTTCGACCTCCTGGGTCCCCAACCTTTCATAGTTTCACACGATAGGTCCTGTTGACGAATTCTGTCAATATTGCCGTTAACTTTTCAATAAAATTACCGTTATACCCCTTAACTTTTTAATTTTAAAAACAAAAGATTTACAAATAATAAAAAAATTTAAAAAAAGCCCATCCCATCCCAACCTAAAAATGGCCGCTGGAAATGGCCACAGGAATGCTGCCGTTTCTAGTGGCCAAAATAGGGGGTGAATGCCTTAATTTGCTGCAGGAAACAGCAACAAAAATGCTACAAAAAATGGCAGCAATCTGTTGCCAGAAACAATGGCATTTCGCTGTCGAAAAATGCTGCTAGAAATGGCACGAGTCTGCTACCATTTTTGGTAGTATTTTTGGGGGGATTCATCCCCATTTTTGCTGCCGAATACGACTGTTGCCATTTATGGCTGCATTTTTAGGGGATAAATCCCCCCATTTGCTATCACAAAAGACGCCATTTTACTGCTGTTTTCGGCAGTAAAAATACTGCCATTTATGTGAATCCCCCAATTTGCTATCGGAAATGGCAGTAAATTAAAAAGTTAAGAGATATAACAGTAATTTTGTTGAAAAGTTAAAGGCAATATTGACAGAATCCGTCAAAAATGACATATCGTGTGAATTTATGAAAGGTTGAGGACCCAGCTGATTCTTAACTTAAAGGTTATGGACGATTTGTGAAATTAACCCCATTGGAATGAGGTATGTTTGTGCTTTTCACTTTCCATTTAACAATTTCTATACTTTTTTGTTTATTCATATGGTTTTGATGTGCATATGTGGGAGTCATTTATTAATTATTTGTTTAGGTTTTAAGTCATGAATGTTCACTACGTTTGGTGGATTTGTTGATCTTAATCCAGCGTGTGGAATTTTTTTTTATTTTTTTATTTTTGAAATGAAGGTAGTCTTTCATTCATTAATAATATTCCTCACGAACGGAGAAATGAAAATGGGTATACAATCAAACCAATAAAAAATCAATCCTGATCGAATCGCAAATGATACAGAAGTATGAGCGATAGCATTTTGATCTCAAGGATTGTGCTTGCACAATGAACAACTGAGAGCACAACATAATTGATGAATCTGCCTAAATACTGGAGCTAATACCCCATTGCATGTCGGATTCTTTAGCCCAGCAATGACCCATGATCATCCACTCTTGCCTTCCTAAGCCTCATCCATTTTTCCTCCATTAGCATAGGCCCATATCCCAGCGCAATTACCTCTGCCATTTCCACTATAAATTCACCATCCACATAGGTAAAACCCTCCCACAATGCAATGATTCTCATCCCACATAACCAGGGGCGTAGCCAACACGCTAGCTTACCCCTAGCCTGACTGAATTTTGAAATTACCTTCAAAGAATCAAAGTTCAATCTTTAATTCTTCAAACTTCAAATTTGGGAGCTCACTGCCTGACTTCAGTTGGCTTTCTGCCTCTGCCTCTGGTCTGGAGTTTGGGACTAGACTAAACCGCTACTGGTCACTGGTGGTCGCCCAGTGGTCCGGTGGAGCACTGGTCCACATCTCCGCGTAGACGAGCTGCAGGTAGAAACTGCTGTTTGTAGTTCAAGGAACAGCAAGCAGAATTGCAGAAGCAGTGGAGGCGCAGCCGAGCCGGACTGTGGTGCCGAAGTGGAGGGTTGCTGGCGGCGTGCGACGTGCTGCGCTAGAAGGAAGCCGGATTAGCTGAGCTCGTCTGTCGTTAGTTGGTTAAATTAGGGAATTAGGGATTTCACTATGCCAATTGAATTAAGATTTAGGAACAATCATTTGATTATGGTTTAGTATTTTGGGCCGGGTATGGGTTAATATTGGGCTGACCTGTTTTCGTTATTAAAAGGCCGTTACCCTAGTCCAATTTCCCTTACACGACGCTCTTCCGATCTATTTTATTTACCCCTAGCCCAAAGACAATTTTTTTTTTTCTTTCAAGTTTTTTGTTGGACCAGGCCAGGAATTGTGCTGTTCTCGGGCCTAGGGTGGCCCTCCCCCAAATCCGCCCCTGCACATAAGACCACTTAGTTAGTGTAAATATGTGATATATTAAAAACTTAAGTAAATACGCAATGTAATAGGAAAATACGGTTCCACGTCCAAATTCCCCCACCCCCACAAAGAAAAAATAAATTAAAAAATAAAAAAAAAGACTTAACGCCCACTTCTTTCTTTTAAATGAAAGCCAATATCCCAACTAAATTGGTTCAGAATTAATCAACCTAAACTCACCTAAATTAGGTCACACAGTCCACACAAAGGCGGCCCTGAAAGTGTACAAGTGGTGCGTCAACATTTTAAGGCCACCAAATTTTTTTGTTATTATTATTATTGATATTATTATTATTATTTTGTTATACATGCATGTAACATTAAAAGTTTTGGAAACTTTTAGATTTTCATTTGTCAAGAAGTTAAAAATTATTGAGACACATTTTTTGAAAATAGTTTTGTAAAAGTTATTCAGGTAAAAATTAGAATGTATTTCATTATTTAAAAAATAAACAAGATCTACATTTGAAATTTAGATTTACATGATCAAAACTTAAAAGAAAAATTATCACTATCATACCACAAAGCCAAAAAGTTAAAAAGGAAACAAAAAAAGATGAAAGGGACACCAAAAAAATGATGCTTTTAAATGCAAAATAGATTTTTTTTTTTTTAAAATAAAGTCCTTAGTTAAATGAAAGGGCACCATTTTAAAATGTCGTACAGAACACCCAAAATTTTAAGGCCGGCCCTAGTCCACAACTAATCTATTTAATCAATTTCAAAATCATACAGTTTGAAATGGATGGGTTGTTGCTATTGAAGATTAGAACTTAGTCCACAATTTGCCTAATTGCCTCTATGGTAGGTCTATAGTCCCTATTGGATGAACTGAGTCTCCAGTCAGTGTTGCTATCAAAGTGGTTTTAGCTATTTCTTCTCAATTTCCATTTTGTTCAGAGTTTAGAGGAAGAGAATGTTAGATAAGTCTTATGGATATCCACTCCAGAGATGATGATGACAATTGACGAGTGCATCATTGTGGGGATGATGTATAACTGTTGATTCCTCCCTTTTAAACCTTTGGTACTCATTCTTTGGGTTTCCATTCTCCCACAGAAAAATCAATCCTTTTCGACTTTTCCATTCAGATGAGGATTCATCTTAGGGTCTTAGCTTCCCTTTTGTACTTCTTTCTTGACCTTCTGGATCCTCACCATAACTTATGGCCTATTCCCTTTGAGAATCATATGCACTTCCGCTCTCGGCTCCCATTGATTTTCTCGAAGAACTCCTATGGTTGAGCGATGCATTGGGTTTTCTATTTGTACCCTATGGACGAACTCCCTCAGTTATTCATTCCTAGCTAATAGGGTCGCGTCCTTCATGTCTTGGTAGTCGTCAATGTCAAGGTTCGTGCAGTACCTACTCGGGTCCAACATTGAGGAGTTTACCTTCACAGCATTTGTCCTTCTCAATATGTTGAGTTTTGCTATTTGAATAAAATGACAAACAAAAATTAAACAAAACTAACACATAACAGGATTATATTTTTCAATACATCACATCGCTTTTACATCAATCATCAATGGTAATCACATGGGTCACACATGTCCATTTTGTCAGAACCTCTTTCTATCTTTTTTGTCTAAGTTGAGTTATTACAATATGTTATAGCCAATAGAACGTTTGTTTAAATCGCATTTTTAAATTCTCTCACGGGTTTTGTTTCAATTTTGGGCCTTTGTTGTAATGGTCTTGAGTCTTTAGCTAATATATTTAAATACTTATATGAACATTGCAGAGTTTGGTTGCATTTGATTCAGCGATGAGAATTTCACATAATCATTGGAAATCATATAATTAAGTACATGTTTTATGTCCACAGATATTGGTTATTTAAACTATGAGAAACTATATAATTTAACTTCAATATTTTATTTAGGTTATGTCATCAAATATTTATTTAGCCTAATTATAATATCACTTGCTAAGTGACTATCATGAAGTTTTAGAAGTGTGGCATTGAAACATTTTCTTATTATCATGTCTTAATCAACACACATCCTGCCTATGCGAGGAAGCGTGTTAAAAATAATATCAAAAAATTACAAATGTAGCGAATTCTGACAATTTAAGCTTTTAAGTCAATGTAACTTAATACATAAGAAATTTTTTTATTAATTTTTTTGGTTAATATATGATATAACTAGTTAAAAACATTAGAAACGTTCACAAAATTGAAATTTGCACTAACATGGATATTTTAAACCTTGTAAAAGTTTTGGTTTAGAGTCATCCGTTGAATACTTCAATTGCAAGAATGCTCTTCAAGTGGTCCTCTCTACAATTTCAGTTTGCTCAAATCAACTTTTGGCCGTGGATATGTATATGCCTCATAGTTGATCTGTTGCCCCAATGAACTCAATTTTGTGAATGCGGTAATTAGGTCGACCTGCGATTAAATTCCCAGTTAGAATCAAATATCTACAAGCAAACTAAAGAAAATTCCTTTAGGCTTTGGATATTCTTTCTGTTCCTGATAATGAACTACTCCTGGCTTGCGAGTTTAGGCTTCCAGTATAATAGTGCCGGACCCAAAAGATGGTTGAAAGGATAGCTGAAACTTGACGAAATTTTTTCCCCTTAAAGGTAAAAGAATGGAACTTTTCAAAAACGGGGGTAGCCAGGGATTAGGGAGGCTACCCCCTAGATCCGCCCATGCAGTATAGAACATAACGGTTTTACTGACCTGATAATCAGGGATTAGGGAGGCTACCCACTAGATCTGCCCATGCAGTATAGAACATAACGGTTTTACTGACCTGATAATCAGTTTGAGACACAGTCTCCCGGCTACGCTGGTATTTTTGAACCCATTTAGCAACTTCAGGGTCTGAAGCAAGCAGCTCTTCAGTTGCAGCTTGATCAGGGCCTAAAAATGCAGACATAACAGCTAGCTGGGGAAGGGGAAACAAAAAATAGGTCAGGCTACAGAATGTGAATATATTTTAAGATCCATAACAGAAAGATTTTACTTGTATTAGCACAAAGAACTCCTTATTGGTATTCATAGGAAAATTTTCTGTGGTGTTGAACATTCATCATAGGTGCAAACTTGCACATTGTAGTGTTTAAGGTATAAATAATGCACGATGCTTGTATGCTGCTACTTTAGATGTGGGGTTGAGAGAGTGGGTAGAGTATCACCCATTGTAATGAGAAGCATGAAATGGAGAGGAAATTTGCAAATTGATTGCCACTGTCTCGTGATGAATGCAGCACTTAAAGATCTTAAAAGATGGGCAGTTCTTGCGAAAGTGGGGCTTGTTTCGGACAAGAATTAGAAGGACATGTCCTTCTTCTAGTTCTTCCTTTTGGGGGGGGCGTGAGGTGGGTTGGGGGGATTTCATGTTACATGCACAAGAAGTTCAAAAATAAAAATATCAATCATAGTTGCCGAAACAACAATTAAAAGATGAAGTGCATGGTTAAATTAACAGATAGTGTACATTAAATTTCATGTAAAAGGATTGTCCAGGAAAGCAATAAATTAGTAATAATGCATGAATAACGCGATTCGAGTTAAGAATCTGGAAATTCTTGTGTGTGTATGTGTGTGAAAGTTTGTATAGAGACGAATTTTAAAAACATAGGGGTACGTAGAATGCCTGATATTTTCCCACTAATTTATTTATAGGTTAAGGAAGCCTTCCAGAGCTTTCTTAAGTTAGATAACAACTAACATCTAACAAAGATATTTTGTCATGAAATGCGATGACACCCCCGCGACCTCCTCCTCATTACTTATGTTAGGGACAATTCCCTTTAACGTAATCTTTTAATGACTGGGCTACACGTCCACGAGAGTAAGCACCCTAGTAAATTTCCAATCTTACCATCATATCCTCTGATTGCACGACATATATCCCGCATCATATTGACTCATAGCAGGTATTCTTGAATTTTTTTTTTCCCTAATACCTAGTACATATGACATCATAGAGTTTGAACTACAGACATTTCTACTATGACATCATAGTAAACATTTTTATCCAAATATTTTTAGAGGGAACAAAAACTTTTATCAACTTTTGGATCATACATTCCACCAACATTTTTATCAATATCTGCAAGATAAACAAGTATGGAGTAAGAACTAGACACTCTTTGCATTCATCTTCAGACTGGTTCAGGTTCCGATTAGTACTATGTTGACTTTGTAAATGATTCCTATTCCTTCTTTGGCTTGGATCCTGCCCACTATATGTGGTTAAATGCATCAAGCCATTACTGTTATATAAAAGTGTGAATGACGGGAGAACTATTGATTTCACATTTTGCCTTTATATATTTTCTCTAATACGTTAGTTGCCTTTAACTTATTAATAGAAAAATAAACTCTCTCTACTTCAACAAACACACTGTATGGAGAAAAAAACAAGTTTGTATCATTGTAACCAAGTTAAAATATATATATATATATATGTAACATAAATGTCAAATTGAAGGTCTCAACTTGAAGTTTAATGAATGTACACTTCGATGTATGTTTCAAAAGTTACAGATAGAACTTTATGTGAGACTTTTACATTTTCTAACAATATCCCAATCTTTCATACTTCTTCAATTAACTCCAAATTATATTTGTAACTTATTTACTTCAATTTAGTCTCTTGCAATTTATTTAGTTCAATTTTCCCTTTCTTTTGAAATTAAAATTAAATAATTAATATCCTTTCTTAAAATAAATCAATTAATTCCTAATTATTTTACATTTTAAATTGGATCAGTTATGTCCATGAAAAGAATACTTTCTGTTTTTATTTACCATTTATATTTTATTCAACATACCTAATTTAATAATAATAATACTAAACACACACTAATTGATGTTCAAGTGAAACTAAATCACTTCCTTTTCATGACTAGTAGTAATATAAACAAGCTTGACACAAAAAAATTTAAGATTTAATGTAGAGAAATAAAAAAAATAAAAAAACCTACACATAGCCATAGTCAAATTGATATGTTTTATGTTATAAACTGTATCATTGTAAATTCAAGATCCACCCGTGCTTGTAAGACAAAAGCCGAAACACAAGGGGATATCTAGTACTCTTTTTTTCCCCTTACCACAAATCTCTTGTTAATGGCTTTTATCCTTTTTTTCTTTCCTTTCCCTAGTTAGCGCATTGTACATTCTCTTTCTTTGTACAATATTTATTTCCTCAAACATTAAATATGCATCATTTTCAATAGGACCTGCCAGTGATACTAGAAAATGTCTTCATCATTATCCATTTTACCCTCTAGACTACAAATAAGATTTGGGTAATTCTATTAACACTACGAATTTTATTTACTACACCACATTTATAAATACACCACTAAATAAAACACAATTTAATAATACACCACATTTGTTTGACAATCTTAACCTTACCCAATTAGGCAAAAAAAATCAGGGGGGAAAAATGAATTGTACACTACAATCACGATTTCAAAGTGGAACTCTCAAAACCTATTCCTAACCCCACCCACACGCGTCTGTCATCCAATTCCAATTTTTAACTATATTTGTGGTAGTCAATTCGAAGGCATACTTATGTTTACAGCACCATTAAACCTTACCTCGTCGGCCAATCTCCCATTGCAAACCTTAAAACAATGATTTCTCATAATTGTTTCATTGAAGATTTCTAGGCATCTTTCGGGTATGAATCTTTGTACAAAGGCTGCTAATGAAATTGATTTCAAAATCCAATCAAGAGATAGATTCAATAGTAATATCTAATTTCTATTTGAAGTTTCATAGATGGAGTTCCTATAATAAATTAAAATGAGCAAGATACCAATTTTAATTGTAATTTCTCCATTATAATCAACCTCGAGTTTAATTTTTTATTGTGTTAATATATATGTATATGTTTCTCCCTTTAATTTTCAAAATTTGATGCCCAAGTTCCATGAAAAAGAACTATTTAATTAATTTAGGGTTAGGAAAACCGTGGTGTGCGTTAAAATGAAAGCAAGGAGAAAGAAAATTTGACAATTACAATGAAGGTTATTTTTGTCATTTTAAGATATAACCATTTTAGTAATATTAAAAGTGTGGTGATATAAACAAAATTTGTAGTGTTAATATAATTACCCATAAGATTTTCATCAAAAGAAAATTGAAGATAATGTGAAAATCCCAAAAAAGCTATGCACCAGGTTCTTAATACAAAAATAACACATCACTAGCTATGCACCAGGTTTTTAATACAAAAATAACACGTCACTAGGACTAACTAAAACTAATTTGAGACTGAAATAAGTGCTCATGCCCCCCCCCCCCCCAAAACCAAAAAAAATAAAAATGCAAAAACCCCCCCAACGGAGCCCATCCATGGACATTATTAGTAATATTCAACTTAAAGGCTGCCCTCGAACATTTCCTGCTATGTATTAAGCAAACTCGAGTCATACATATGAAAAGAAAATAGGAATCTAGTATTTGAACAAAAATAAATGAGATGAGATACAAATAAAATAATGATAGAACATAGATATGATGTCATGTATGAATTAGGGGATAGAAAAGATTTCTGAGTTGATTAGTGTAATTAAATTATTTTTCTCTAATACTTTCAAAAAAATATATATATATTTTTCTCTAATTTGATATTTGTTTAACTCATTGATTTTCAATATTTTGATTATGTAATTATGTTCGTAATTATGTTCATTGGTAACTATGGTAAACTATTAAAATATAACATGTTAACCAGTATCTGTGGCTACCTATTTTCTTCAGACATTGAGGAAATCAGATTTATGTTTTGATTTCCATGTTATAATTGGTTCCATGAAACACAAGAAGGAATATGTTGTTTTTCCTAATAGTTGAATATAGAATTATATGTACCAAATTGATAGTTTATTACTACTAGGGACTTAAGTATACATAGTTGATAGTTAATTATTGTACATTGTATATATACCCTTTGTCATGGAATGAAAGTTAAGTTTCTTTCCTGCAAACAACTAACAACATGGTATCAGAGCCAAAATTAGATCCTAACCCTAGCTGCCACTAACGCCTCTTTACCCGTACACTCTGGCGCCTTCTCCGGCAGACCCACCCCCCGGCGACCTCGCGCGACCAGCCTACCACCGCCGGCGGCCTCGCGCGACCACTCCGGCGCTGCTTGCTCGGCGATTTCGCACCAGCGGTTCCAGCTCCCATTTTTTATTTCGGACCAGCAACACCAGCAGCTTCCATTTTGGACCAGCATTTCGCACCAGCAGTTCCATCTTCCATTTCGCACCAGCAGTTCCTGTTCCGGCGCTTCTTTGTCTCTGCGCCGGCGACTTTCCGACTAGCTCGACTGCTTCTGGAGGCTGAAGGGCTTGACTGCTCCTGTGCTACTGCTCCTGCTCTGTGTTTGGCTGAAATTGTTCTGTGAGTTGGCTGATTTTTTTTTTTGTTGGGTGTTGGTTGGTTTTGGGTATTGGCTGAAATTGGCGGGTGTTTGGCTAAAATTGCTGGTTTGTGTTGGTTTGTTGGGGGGTTTGGCTGAAATTGTTAGTTTGTGTTGGCTGTGTCTTGTGCTCCTGATTTAATGGCTAGTTTGTGGTGTGAAATTTTGTGTTGGTTTGTGTATTTATTGATTTTTTGGTTGAGATTTTGTTGGTTTGAATTGGCTGATTGGCTGATTGTTGATTTGTTGGCTCAGTTGGTTGAAATTTTATTGGTTTGTGGGTTTGAGTTGGCTGATTGTTGCTCCCATGCGATCTGGTGTGACTTTTTTTTGTGATTGGCAGAAATTGAAAGTTAGGAACATGTCGGTTAACAAGGATGTTTTGTTGGTTGGTATCCCTGAATCCTCTCTAATTTGAATTAAATCTAATGGTATTGTGTCTTCTACTTCACATGTAGCTCGACCATCGCTTCAAAAGGGTAGTTTCAGATTGGTAATAAATGGTCTTAAAACTGATATTTGGGTAATTAATTCGGGTGCAACTGATCACTTTACTTGTTCTCTTTCCACTCTTGACTCTCTTACAATTCCTCATATTAAATCAATTCAGGTTGCTAATGGAACACCAGTGTGTATTACAGGGCTGGGAAAGTTGTTTTCTCACCTAAATTCTCTCTTTCTTCTGTTCTATTAGCTCCTACACTCACTACAAATCTCATGTCTATAAGCAGAATTACAAAATCCCTTAATTGTAAAGTCACTTTTTCAGCTGATGATTGTGTGTTTCAGGACAATCAAACGAAGATGACGGTTAGCACTGGTAGAGAAAGAGGGGGTCTCTATTTTTTAGAAGGAATAAATGAGTTGAAAACTGGGAAAACTGGGAATGGGTGTAACCTTCAAGTTGATAGCAAAACCACATCTCAAGATAAAATTCTTTTGTGGCACTGTCGGTTAGGTCATCCATCTTTTGTTTACTTGGAGCGTTTGTTTCCAAAATTATTCCAGAGATCGGAAGAGCGTCGTTACATCTTCCTCTAGCATGCGATGTGAACAATGTATTTTTGCTAAAAATCATTATGTAAATTTTAAAGTCAGTTCAAATAAAAGCTCAGTTCCTTTTGCTTGTGTTCACACTGATGTTTGGCGTCCTTTCTCTACTCCATCTAAGGCTGGCCATAAGTATTTTGTGTCCTTCGTTGATGATTGTACAAGAGTTTCTTAGGTATACATGTTAAAATCAAAGGGTGACGTGGCTCATGTGATTCCTCTCTTCTATCAAATGATTGTCACGTAATTTCATACACAAGTTCAGACCTTTCATTCTGACAATAGTAAAGAATTTGTGAATGAATCTCTTGCTACTTTCTTCAACACTCATGGTATACTCCATCACACAACTTGTGCCTATACACCTCAACAAAATGGCATAGCGAAGCGTAAAAATCGTCACATCCTTGAAGTGGATAGAGTTTTATGCTTCACTATGCATGTTCCGAAACGTTTTTGGGCTGATGCTGTTACCACAGCTGTGTTTCTCATTAACAGAATGCCTACCTATATGCTTGACTTTAAAACACTTCTGCGGGCTCTTTCTCACTTTCATTCTATTCCTTCCGCTTTAAATATTTGTCCTAAGATATGTGGTTGTGTGTACTATATTCATGTACATTCTCATCTTAGAGTAAATTTGATACTCGTGCTTTTAAGTGTGTTTTCCTTGGATATTCCAGTTCTCAGAAGGGTTACAAATGTTTTTATCTCCCAACTGGGAAATACTATGTGTCCATGGATGTTGAGTTTTGTGAATACCAGTCTTATTTTTCTAGAGATGTACAAATTGTTCCTCTTTAGGAGAAGATTCATAGTAGAGAAGAGGAACAAGTGTGGTTGGAAGAAAAAAGTTTTGGATTTCTAGAACTCAAACTCAAGGGGAATCAGAAACTCAAACCCAAGGGGAAGGGGGTAAGCCTACGTTTCCTAGGTTTGAAAAGTGTTATGTGAGAAGACCTAAAGATTCCATTGCACAGTTAAATGTTGATGATGCCATCACACCTGATTCAGACTCTCATACCCCCTCTGATGGCTCTACCATGCCATAGGATGACTCTTCTGAGATTGAAAATGAGGTACCTACCTTTCCCTCTGTACCTTTAATTCCTACTGATTCCAACTTAGCTTCACATCCTCCTGATTCTCTTACTCCAGCGGAAGAGATGAGGTATCCTCTTCGTGATCATAGAGAACCGGATAGGTGGGGATTCTCAAAGCATTCTTCTAACATTGTCTATTCCATCTCCAATTACATATCTTATCACCGCTTATAAAAAAATCACCTAGCATTCACCATTCAATTGCCTTCTGTACCTATTCTAAGTTATTTTCAGGAGGCACTTGATGATCCCAAGTGGAAGTCAGCCATGATGGAAGAAATGAATGCTCTAAAAAAAAAAAACTCTACTTGGAAGATGGTCGAGTTACCTAAGGAGAAGAAGACGGTGGATGTAAATGGGTGTTCTCAGTAAAGTATAAATCAGATGGAATGGTGGAAAGATATAAAGCCAGATTAGTTGTAAAAGGCTATACACAGACACACAGGATAGACTATTAGGAGACATTTGCTCCTGTGGTCAAGATTAATACCATTAGAGTCATCTTGTCATTAGCAGCTAATTTGGATTGGCCACTGAGACAGCTTGATGTGAAAAATGCCTTTCTCTATGGTGACTTAACACAAGAAGTGTACATTGATCCACCTCCAGGTTTTTCAGTTGAGGATGACAAGGTGTGCAAGTTGAAAAAGGCCTTGTATGGCCTGAAGCAATCACCGAGGGTTTGGTTTGGCAGGTTGAACTGTTCAATGAAAAAATATGGTTACCATCAGGCTTTGGCAGATCACACATTGTTCTATAGGATAAATGGTGAAGATATTACATTGCTTGCTGTGTATGTTGATGATATGATTGTTACAGGGAGCAGCTTAGCTGAGATTGAGAAACTCCAGTCCTATCTAGCTAAAGAGTTCGAGATGAAGGACTTAGGTGCTCTAAAATATTTCTTGGGCATTGAGGTATGTCGATCTAAACATGGTATTTTCCTTTCCCAACGGAAATGTGAATTGGATCTCTTAGCTGAAATTGGTTATTCAGCATGTGAGCCCGCAGATACTCCTATTGAAGTGAACCACGGTTTATCCATTTACTCCGATCAGGTGCCCACGAACAAAGAGAGATACCAAAGGCTTGTTGGGAAGTTGATTTACTTGACTCATACCCGTCCCGACTTGTCATATGTTGTAAGTGTTGTGAGCCAATTTATACATAATCCTAGTGACAGACACATGCATGCAATAAATTGCATCCTGGCTTATTTGAAATCTTCTCCTGGTAAAGGTCTTTTATTTTCTAGACACAAACATCTTGATATTGTGGGATACACAGATTCTGACTTTGCCAGAGCAAGATTAGATAGGAAATCTACATCTCGATATGTATCGTTTGTTGGTGGAAATTTGGTTGCTTGGAGAAGTAAGAAGCAGAATGTGGTGTCATTATCTATTGCTGAGGCTGAGTATCTTGCATTACACCATGCAATTACCGAATTCACATGGCTAAAGATTCTTCTCAGTGAGCTTGGATTTGGCCCCAACAAACCTATGATGCTATTCTGTGATAACAAAGCTGCGATTGAAATAGCAAATAATCTAGTACAACATGACCGGACCAGGCGTGTTGAGATTGATAGGAATTATATCAAGGATAACCTTGATTCGGGCAACATTGAAATTCTATATATCAAAAGTGCAAATCAACTTGCTGATATGATGACTCATGCAGTAGCTAGCAGTCCTTTTCATGCATCACTATTCAAATTGGGCATGTGTGATATCTTTGCACCAACTTGAGGGGGAGAGTTGAATATAGAGTTATATGTACCAAATTGATAGTTTATTACTACTAGGGACTTAAATGTACATAGTTGATAGTTAATTATTGTACATTGTTATATATACTCTTTGTCATGGAATGAAAGTTAAGTTTCTTTCTTTCAAACAAGTAACAACACTAATGTTGTGTTCAACTTGTTCATAAAGTTAATTTTTAAGAAGTTATATCCAAAATAATTGCAGTAAAATGTTCTTCACAATTAAGTTACAAGCTTACCTGTTAGATGTCTAACAATACAAGTTTCTGTACGTAAAATATGCTTAGAGATACTTTAATGTAGCGTGCAAAAAAAAAAAAAAAAAAAAAAGGCTTAGACGTGTACTAAAATGTAGCCATTTACCTGGCGAGGGCCAAAGCCAATAGCCAAGAATTTATCTTTCATTTCCTGGACACTTGCTTTCTCCCATAGTGGCACTCTCCCTTCTGGATCAGGCTCTTGGGCATCTGATCTTCCAAATTGTTTATCAAACAGGCCCCACTGTATGAATAGTTTAAATTGTAGAGAATACATGTAGATAAATTGTTTGCCGTAGAATAAGCATGGATAACATACATGATTGTGTTATTTCAAAAACATACATGATTGTGTTTGTGGTCATTTATATGTTGTGCAAATAATACTTTTTCATATTGAGAATTTTATTTGAAAGAAATTGGTTGAACATAATATTATATTCTTAGTAATCCATTAAATTTTCATTTGAAATGGTTGCCTGCTTCTTACAATTATGCATGTTCTTAGCATTTAGTAATTTCTTGTTATGAAAGACAACTCAGTCTTACAATAGACTAAAGGTAAGCATTTGAGATGAAATCTTTAAAGCCCAATTAATCTATTAGGAAAGCTAGTCGATTATCACAATATTGTCACTTCAGAAGAATATCATGACAAGTTCGAGAGGAGTTGCACCTAACTTCCGAAACACCATGATCTAATGCATGCACCTATCAGTTTGAGAGGAGTCGCGTCACTTCAGAAAAATATATCATAACCAACGTTTGTTTTATCAGCGCATTAGCAAATTTTTAATTTGCTAATTCTTATTCAGCTTTGGGACTGCAAACATATAGGATCCAATCTCACCCCTTCTCAGTTAAAGTAGCTTGAGTTCTCTAATTTCTTTACTAGCCTGTGTAGATTATTTAAACTAAAACTTTCACATGCTGATACTCCTGACAGTTGCACTTTAAACCGACAATATTATTAATTTACTGAACATGTTAAATTAGCCAAATAAAAACTGGTCTATCGGCAGTGCTATTCCAGAAGCATTCCACTTGAATTGATATCTGCAGTTATGATTCGGTACCAAGCAAAAGCATCAACAATAATGAAAACCATACAACTAACAGACTGCATATTTATTCTGTTGCTTGTACAACTTGTAACGCCACATTCTATCTAAATTTTCCTTTTCTCCAGCGGTTTGGATGGGGGAACAACTTATTGCATTTATTCATAGTGTGCATGTGATGTTTCTAGGAAAATGAAGAGAAGATATTCAAGACGGTTAACGATATAATGCATTTAACTGGCACAAAGGAACACAAGATGCAAATCTGACCTGACCATTCGAACCATATGCAGTGTACAATAAGGTACCCTTTTCTTCATTCCCACCGCATTTTCGAATGGCTGAAGCCAGGAAGGTTGATTTAACTGCAGATTGTACTGTAGCCGGACGCAAAAAGAACAGACAAATCAGGAATTTTCAATCACAAAACAAGCAAAAGAACAAAGAAAATATATTTAATGGTTTACGAACATTCAATCCTTCTGATCCTGCGACAGTTACACAATAGATTAACCTTATGTACTTTGAAGGGGCTTGAAAACAAAGTTATATATCTTTGTTAATTTGGGCAGGACTTTGGTCTTATAGCTGACTAGTCAACTAGACAATATATAATGCTTTCAAGACCATTGCCCTTTCACTTATTTAAAGGACTTCCAAGTGGCAATGAAAATCCTTTATTATTTGCACCATAATGTATAATTATTAAGTTCACATGTCATCAAGTCAAATGCAAAAGAGCTTTAATAGTATCCACTCCTCTATAGAGAATATAAGAGCAGTTGTACACATGCAAAGTTAAAGAAAGAGTGCTAGTCTAGGATTATATGATTGGATATATGATTCATGGATTGACACATTATTAACAGTCAATCAGTTATGGAAGTACTATTTTCATGGGTCTCTTTTGCAGAATGTAAAATTGCTGAATTTTTAAGTTCTTTCACATTCATTTGCCTAACCTGCAAATTGGATGAGATCTGCGTATGAAATAGGTCCCCCCTTGGAGATCGGAATCAATCTGCCTTTTTACTTCATCTACAAAACTCAAAGCTGCAGAAAGACCCTTATTTTCTGGTCGGCTGATCTCTGAGCTTCATGGAAGAAAAAGAACACTACATAAATCAATGTAATCCTGAGCAAGGAGCTAAAAACCCAAGGATGCATGCCAATTGACCAATCTAGTCCTAGAATCAACAATTACATTGGGGTTCTTTTCCCATATTTTTATGGATCAAAGACAATGGGTCGCTAACAGATTCAAAACTAGAACTAGAAGGCTGGCATAGAAAGAAAGCTCTAGGTAGCATGTATGCTGTTGCATCGTATAGTGAATTATATCTAATAATTCTTAGATATCAGCTAATGCTTCTATGGTAATTGCTTTTTAAACTTTTGTGCAGATGTTCCTCACCCGACTTCTGGTAAAGATGGAAAAGTGTCGTAAGTACATTGCAGTAGAAAACAGCTTCTGTTGAAATTAATGTCAAGTTACCTGAACCGAATTGATCCATTGGGGCCTCCAGATTTTGTTGCCTGCAGACTTGACGAATACATGCATCAGTCGCTTCTTCGCCACAATTTTTACTAAGTAAATACATAAGAGATTTATATCTGACCTTATCATAAGTCATAGCATCATTGAGTGCCAAAGTTAATATGGATGGTACGATGTCAGGATTTCCCTATATGGATTCAAAGAGAGGGAAAAAAAATGATATGTTGCAATTGAATCAATTTCAACATCATGCATATATGATCCATGACAGTAGAAGTTCTACCTTCAACGATCCAAAAAGTGTTTCCTTAATAGCAGCTGTTTAAAGTAAAATAAATCATATTAGCAGAAGAAAATAGATCAGTGTGGGAACTCAGAAATCACAAAAAGGAACTTAAAGTCTGAAAGAGCTTACACTGAAACTCTGAGCGCTGCCTGCGTTGTATCAAATCAGCTGCATTAGCCACTCCAACAAATGAAGTGGACCTTGAAAGCAAGTCCTACAAGGCAAACATAGCTCTTGGAAAATAATCACCAAATGACTGGCGGTAACCAACTTCTGTTAAGTTAATGCATGTTGCTGATAATGAAGTTGAAATTTTATGCGGTCAGTCCAATTAACGAAGGACACAGCCCTGTTTTTTTTCCCTAGTTCTTTTCGGTTTACTTGTTTCGTGTTACTAGTTAGAAAAATCATTTTACTATTAAAGAATTTTTTTCAACAGTTCATTACTGAAATGAGTAACTAGAATGAGTTGCTTATATTTCTGACAGATTCTGGGCAACTCGGAAGATGAAAATCCACTGTGAATTCGAACTATTAATGTGAATCCTTCAATCCCTTTCGTTTTGTAAACGTCCCTGTAGTTCCATCTGCGGTACCGTCCCATCCAAATTTCTCAAACCTATCTATGACAGAAGTGATACATGCGGGTAATTCCAAACTGGGCTTTCAATTATGCAACTTAATCAAAGTTTAACTGCAGCTGATCAACAAATGGCCCCTTCAGTGACGTGCTCATTTAGGCATCATTTCCAACAGGGTGCAAGTACAGTAATTCCCGAGACCTAAAGCATTATTCTTGGAACGACTTAAATTACAATTTAGGCTGCTAACCAAACATGACTTTCATTTGCGCATTTCATGAAACACACACCACATTTGAACGACAGACTACCAAACACTTGAAAATAAATCGTCAATCATTATATAAAGTATTTATCCATTAATTAACTCGACAAACAAAAAGGGTAGAACAAGTTACGGAAAAGCCAAAGTTTTACCATGCCAATTGTGGCACCAAAACAATGAAGAATGTCCCTCCGGCTGTAGCCATCCAAAGTATTAACATCAGCTTCAATTTTGCAATTGATTACCCCCTGAAATTTGGGTGCAACAAGAAAGTGAGCAAACCCATATATGCATTTAAAACGTAAACAAACATCAAAATTTGAAGGAAGGTCAAATTAATTGAGAAGTATAAAAAATAGTAACTGAAAAGGACATTGTATGAAATGAAACGGAATAACAATGAAGAAGAATAATGGAAATGTAGAGTTAGCTTACAAAATGAGGAGGAGGATATCTAGAGATTGTGGTAGAGGGCGACGGATGCAACGGAAGCAAAGACGGGAGAGTTGAAATGAAGGAAACCGCACCCATTTTTCTATCTCAGAAACGTGAAATCGAAGAAGCGAAAAAGAATATACAGTGACTTGGACAGATTGCTTACGTGTATGGTGTATGTGCCGTGCGGTGATGTGTTGGCGATATGGTGTTATCCTATCCTGGATCTTGCTTCCATCCAACTCTTGTAAAATGAGGATGTAATTTGTGGAGGTGATAATATGTTTTGGGAAGGGACTCATATTACGTCACATCATTGTCTAAACAGTTAGTGTTAGAAATGAGCTAACACCAAACATATAGCACTGTTACGACATAAGATAAGTGGTGCGACATAATTTCAGCCACTGATATAATTTGTGGGTGATGATATATTCCCATGAGTGACTAATATTACGACGTCAATCACTAGTACCATTACAACACAAAAGGTTGGTGTTATATCATTTCTATGCGCTCCGTTTTGTAGTGTCTCTCCAAATGCCCCCCTTAAGGTTCAACTTGTTTACAACCAATTTTCAACTTATCCCTTTTTTCTTTTTAACATAAAAAGACTTAATTTTGATGTTGAAAGATATTGAACATTCGTGTCAAAGTGAAGTTTTAGCATGAGCTAATAAGTAAAAACTAACAACAAACCTACCATTCATAAAAAATGAATCAAAGATTAAAAGAGAACTAAGTTTTCTTTTTCTACTTTCACTCAATAAGCCAATCTTTTTAAATTTATTGAATTAAGTCCTATATAGTATTCAACCATCTTTAAATCTAATCAATTCTGTCACAAAATTTGTTGTCTTGCTGTTAGTTAAATTAAATTAAATAATAGACACATCAATTTTAAATAATTTATTATGATTCAAATGCTATAGTATTAAATATATATATACGATATAAAAAGTATATAAATTTAGTTAACATTTTTCAGCATGTTCATTTAATTTTGCAAATAACAAAAATATGATCTCAATCACTAAAAAATTTAATACAAAGTTGAATGTTCAATATGACTATTGTGTTAAGAGAATACACGTAACGTTCCATGAAAATTTCGAAAGTTCTATTTTGACTAAATTCTTGAATAATGCTCAACTATAAAAAACCGGTGAACAAATTTTGTAATCTGATATTAGTTATGATATTCCATAGGAATTCGAGAACATTGTAATTTGCTTTGGCAAGGATAAGAATGATTGCTTCGATTTATATCGACTATATTCATCAGTTAGTAGTGTTGTCAAAAGAATAACAAAATCTAACGAATTTAGGGTCAAGAGTGCTTAAACCAAAAATGCGGCATTTAAATGAGTATAGTCGGAAATACAAGGACTTAATTATAGAGCACATTAAGTGATAGATTTTCTATAAAAATAGATCGAGCTCTGAATTTGGAGCCCGACCACTAATTACAGGGGCCACGTCACCTGATACAAGTGACGTGGCCCCTTGTAATTGGTGGTCGGACTCTAAATTCGGAGACCGATATGTTTCTATAGCCGAAATGCATTAAGTGACGGGTGTCTTAAGCAATAAGTAGAAAAAATCTTAGGACACTTGGACCTTTCGGAAATTTCTCACATGAAACAAATCTTAGGACTCTAAATTCGGAGCCCGATCTGTTTCTATAGCGAACTGCATTAAGTGAAGGGTGTCTTAAGCAATAAGTAGAAAAAATCTTAGGACACTAGGCACTTTAATTGGTGAGATGAATTCTTAAGCTTCCAATTGGACTTAATACCATTGGCCACACATAAATTATCTAGGGATGATTTGGAGTTGTTTTCATAGGTGGAATCCAAATGATTTTAGAAAATAGATAAGAAATTCGTCCATAAGTAGAGCAAGCCTTAGAACACCACCAAAAAGACTTCCAAACCACTCTCTTTACCTCCCAAACAAAGTCTCCTTCATATACATATAGAAGCCCTACTTTAGAAGGATACTTGGCTTGAGGAATACTAGGAATTTGGAAGTATTATTCCACTCAAAATATCCAAAAGGCTTTCAAGAACCAAGCTCAAAGGTGAGTAACCAATACTTGGGTTCCAATGCATATGTTTTAAAAATGATGAGCAGTTGTTTTGTGTCATATCATGATAATAAATGGATTTGTTTTCTTGCATATGAATCACTAGCATTGCCCTACTCGTTTTGTATGGAACTGCCTCGAATTGTTCTCACACCATGATCTATCCAATGATCCCGAGATAGGGAAGACTAGTGTGGTGTTTGATTTGGATTGATAATGTTATTTGGTTGAAATTTCGGTAAGGGTCAACGGGGTTAATTATGGATCCACCTACCTTTGTATTGCTATGGCCAAACTTGGCATTTGAAAGGCATTAATGCGCTACGAGTAGTAGGTAATTCTAGTGTTTGGGCCCTATATTGCATTCAAAAGAAGTTTTTGCATATTTATGTTTCATGAAATTGTAAGGTGAATGACTTCTTTTTAGCCTTATGGCAACCTAATCATTGTGTGACTCACGGGGTACTTTGTACTCATTTAGTGTCTTTTATCTATTTTCTAGATGATCAACCGTAGAACTTATGAAAAACAAGCCGACGATTGGAGGCTTTCCCGGGACTCAAGCAAGATTATGCATGTAATAGAGACGGACATTTGGACATACTACGAAGATGCACCAGAGTTCCAAATGTACTTAAGAACTTCATATGAATATAACATCTATTGTGCCTACACCCTCACCCACCTATATTATGATAAAATTTGGAAAGAAAAACCCATGTTTATTACCAAATATAATAGTCTAGTGAGTAAGTAAAGATGGTAGAATAAATATATGGATATATATGAAATTAAGGTAAAGATATAACATGCAATGTAATGATGTAAGGAAAACTTTTGCTTAGATTGGGGGGACTTATTTTACATGTAGAGGCTCCCCAATCCTTTGTTCGGCTAGTAATAAATAAAATTGTTTTTATGTAATGGATTGTGTATATTTATTTTCATGTTCACTCTTGACGAGCCTACTTTTGTATATACTTTAGACAAGCAAAACCGTTTAGGAATCATATACAATCAAAATTGATTTAAGTAGGTCTCACAAAACAAGAGAATTTAGTAAGCCACTCTTTTAGTACAATGCTAAAAGAAATATCAAAACGAGTTTCATGAAATTTAAGCATTTATTGAAATTGCATGTCTCGTTCCTTGTTAGTATTTTAACTAGTTTCGTTATTAAAGAACTTCCGCCACCATAACAAGAAACAACTTAACAATATAGGGAAAAATAACGGGGGTGTGACAATACAAGCCAAACTAATAAATTCTATACATTACATATTCTTTTTCCTATGCTTTTTTTTAAAAAATATATCTAGATTAATATTTATTGACGTATTATTATTAATGATGATAATAAAAACTCCTTTACCACATGAAATATGAGGTTCAAAAAACTGATAAATTAATTATTGACAATTTCGTGCAACACATGGAGTCGAACTAGTGTGTGTGTGTATTCAAGTAACATCTTCTACTACTATTACGGTACGAGCTGCCAACCCTCTACAGAAAAAAATAATAAATAAATAATAAAAAGAAGAGATAGATTCGAACAAGTAGCGCAGTAATTAAATACTCACACTCTGAGCAGGAGGTCTAGGGTTCGAAGATCGAACTACACTTTACCTTTCCCCTATTTCCCATCCTCTCTCTTGTCTCCCCCTTTGATTAAAAAAAAAAAAAGGAGATAGAGAAGAAAACCAATCAAAACTAAACCATCCCCATTTCTCGAGTCATTTGTCGAGGTCCACCTCTACATTAGCTGCTAGTGGCATAATGGCACCAATAGTTGGCATCATAATATTCATGTTATTTGATATATTTATGAGATTTTTTAATATATGTTCCAACAAGATAGTGGCTTGTTTGAGATTATTTTCAAAATTTTTGCACCCATTTGTCAAGATAGTTTAGAAGATTTTTTTACTAAAAATAACTAGTCTTTCACCCTTGTATTACACGGGAAGAAATATTCAAAATAATTTAAACTGAGCTGAACAATTAGTTGCAAAATTTACGTCAATACGACGTTTCAAAAACATGTTAAAAACATTTTATTGTAGTTTGTAATATCCTATATAAGAGTTTGTATTAGTTGATTTATTTGCGTTGTGTTTCAGTAAGATATATATGTTTATGCAACTTTGTACTGCTATGATGCAGAATGTAATTGTACTTCAAAAGAAGAACAACAGAATTACTGAAGTGACCGTTTTTATCACATATCATGATCCTTAACTCACTAACTCTCAAAACTACAACTACTAAATTGTATTAATAAATAATCTTAAAATTTAGAGCTTATTTGATGCTCTTTATTTGTCAAAATGTGGAGAATTTATAATAAAGAGAATGATAAAATGTGTATTGTGAATGTAAAAAGGTGAAAAATATGTGGTTATGATTGAATAGCTATCAAGTCAAATGTCAACTAAATGATAAGTAAAATTATAAATTGATAAAATAAAGAGCATCAAACAAGCTCTTAGAAATACGTGGTATAAGTGCACTAATAAAAAAAATCTACGACAACAAATTACACGGTTATAGTAGTAGTAGTAGTAGTAATAATAATAATAATAATAATAATAATAATAATAAATGATCTAGGACAAAAGATTATATAATTATAATTAAAAGATCTACAACAAAAAAGAAAAAGAAAAAGAAAAATTGTATAGCCAACCGCCAACCGCCAACCGTTTTTATTTATTTCTTTTCTTTTGTGATGTGATTCATCCTTTTCTTTCCTTCTCTTTTTGAAGGGGTGAAGTAGTTCGTTTTT
>CAVNYN010260092.1:0-13805 GCA_963692815.1 Nyctanthes arbor-tristis
TTCCAATTATGCAATCCCACTCATGACAATTCACCATCACGTGCTCACAACCAGTTTCACAAGTTTAATTGAAAACCTCTCTCGAGCAAATTCAAATCTACCCAACAAAGTAAACCCACTATATCTCTATGTGAATTTTAACCTAGTTGAGTGCATTAATTAACAAGAAACTATTTTTGTGGTCACACAAATCATAAAAGGATATTCCTATCTTCTATGCAATTTATGTTTTCTATTGAAGTGCTCAATTGGTGACTTACCTCTCGGTTTCCTCACGAATTCACTAACACAATTACAAGTTGATCAGGCTCATAAAAGGGAATTACATATCACAATAGAAAATAAGCACGCAATAACAATTAGAGTCATGAATGAGATTAACACAATCAAAACATGATCGGAACTGCTTCATCGATTGTCTCAACAAGGAAAATTAGTTACGCATAATAAATGAATTCATAACAAAAGCATTCATAGGGTTTGAATACATGACCATATTCTAGAAATAAAAGACGAAGAATAATGAAGGAAACGTTTGCACCAAACGAAGAACTCCGCTCTTCAATTTTCACGCGAACCTCGGCTTCAACCCTTGCTCCAATCTTCTAGCCTCAAGAATGAGTTTCTAATCATGAATCCCCCCTTTTACTGAAGGGTTTTCGTTCTTTTATAGTTAGGGAGGCCTTAGAACCCTAGAATGTGTCAAAAAGGCCCGAAAACGCGTAAACGGATTTCCCCAAATACGGGCCGCGGGTGGCCTCGGGTATGCATGCCGCGGCCTAGCCGCGGCCAACAGATTCTCAGCCTGTCCCGCGGGTGGCCGCGGGTATGCTTGCCGCGGCCTACCCGCGGCCTTCTTTCGTGGCGTGCGGTTCGGTCCCTGCTTTGGCTTTTTCTTGCGGTAATGGTCCTTTTCAGCTTTTTCTTCATTTAAGCACGTCCCCAAACTTTTTTATCTATTCATCAGGGTCCCCACTCTCTTTAAACATGACGCAAATGACCTCTTTCAAGTTCCCCAACGGTGGAATTCAGCTTCACACTTGTTAACATTTATCTTTTCTCTTCCCACTCCCGAACCTTCACATCTTGATGCATGTAAAGCTCAATTTGGTACAAAAATAGTTCTTTTCACTTGTATCACTCCAATTTGAGCTTCTCGCCTATATGAACCATATTCACACAAATTAGGTAGAAATCTGCTCGATTTCATATAGAATTGCATAAGTTAAGAGAAGTATTTTTGCATATAAAATACACTTATCACTGCACTATGGATGCATCAGTTTCATCCCAATACATTGTCAGGGAATTTATGGAGTTCTGCAGAGTTTGGATACTTTAAGGATCTCCTTGAGATTCTTTACAGGCTTCTTGAGGGGCCGGATAGTCGAGCAGACAAGAAGTTGGAGTGGAAGACGAAGAAATTGCAAAAAGCTGAAGTGAGAAGATATCAAAAAGTGAAGAAATTGCAAAATACTGAAGTGAGAAGATATCATAAAATGAAGAAATTGCAAAGAGCTCGAAGGATAAGAAAAAGAAATTGTTTTTATGTGAAGAAGAAGAAGAAAATTGATGATCCCGGCGAGATGAAGAAGAAGAGGATGTTGAGGGCTAGAGTGCCGAGAGAAAAAAGGATAGCGGCCAATATGAAGAAAGCGATGGAGGAAAGGGAGAGAGCAAGAAACTTGAGGAAATTAAAAATTTTAAACATGGCAAAAAAGGCATCTGAAAAGTATGATCAAGATGAAGACTACAGATTCTTGCATGATCAGATTTCTGCCCTTTTTGCGCAGTTATTGAAATCTGACGTTCAATTCTTAAACTCAGGTGAGATCAAGAAAATTAGCCTTGCAGCAAAGCGGTGTCCCTCTATTGATTCTTCATATGACGGCTATTTTAATCTGCAAAAGCATTGCACAAAAAATATTTCCACGCCTATCTTCACCTGAATATGAAGGCCTTACTCAAGATCTATGAAGCACGGAAACTTGTCGGAAACGTTTCGGAAACTGAAACTCTCCGGAAACGTTTCGGAAACTCTTAAAAATTTTCCTAATTTTTAATAAAATTCGGAAAGTCTATGGAAACTTTATGGAAACTTTTAGAAAATTTTATGACAAAAAATTAAGATTTTTATTTTTAAGAAAAGGAAAACTTAATTATAGTCATGTTAAAAAATTATAGATGGTAATTTCATTAACGTTTTAATATAAAATAAACATGTAAACTAACTTAAACTAAATTACTTAAATTTCCTATTTAGAAAGAAGTCTTAAGAGTTAACCTAGTTCTAAGTTGCAAACGTTGAACTTTTAGGATAGCTCCAACATTGACACATTAATTTCGCTGTTTCAGCACCAACACTGGCATATTAGTTTCACGGACTCAAGGTAATTACTAGTTAATTATGATTTCAATTATTATATCCTAATATTAGCTAAATTGTTGACGGAATGATTTCAATTATATACTATGATTTCAATTATAATGGTTTTTAACTTGAGCTAACAATTGTTGACGGAATGGTAGAAACGGAAATTTAACTTTTTGAAGTTTTTAGTTTGTGTATTACTTCATTTCAATAATTATTTTGTGATAGCAATGAATTTTGAGTTTTTATTATGTTGAATTGATTTTGATATTTTAGTTATCTAAATCATATTAATTAGTGTTTTAAGGTTGCAATTTTTTTTTTTTGGCTTGAATTTTGAGATTGAATATTGAAATTATAAAAAAACTAACAATTACTACATAACGTTTCCGTAGCGTTTCGTGTCCTGCATTTTTCAAAATCCCGTTCCCCCGTGTCCGTTTTGTGTCCCGTTTCCGTTTCCGTGCAACCTAGCTCAAGATCAATATGTTTATCGGGTGAGAAACCGGCTGAGAAAAGAAGTGCTGGTGCCATTGCATCAGGCTTTACAATTGCCTGAGGTGTATATGAGTGCAAAGCAATGGGATTTGATTCCCTACAATCGGGTCACCTCTGTTGCTATGAGGAATTATACAGATATTTTCTTACATCGTGACAATAAAAGATTCAGGGAATATATTGAGAAGGTGAAGGTCGGTGAGGCAACAATTACAGCCGGTGCATTGCTTCCTCATGAAATAATTGGGAAATTGAAAGGTAGCAGTGGAGCAGCCCTTATCGCGGAGCTTCAATAGAAAAGAATGGTTGATGACTTGCTAAAAAGTGGCAAGTTAACAAATTGCCTTGCAATTTCTGATGTTTCGGGCAGTATGTCTGGGAGACCAATGGAGGTGGCAATTGCACTTGGAGTGCTGGTCTCCGAACTCAGCGAAGAACCCTGGAAAAGTCATGTGATCACTTTCAGCGCGGAACCAGAGCTTCACTTGATTAGAGAGGGGAATCTGAAGTCGAAAACAGAGTCAATTAGAAACATGGATGCCGGTTTCAACACTGATTTTCAGAAGGTTTTTGACAAGATTTTGGATTTGGCAGAGAAGGGAAATTTGCCTGAAGAAAAGATGATCAGAAGGCTTTTTGTTTTCAGCGACATGGAGTTTGATGAGGCCTCTGCTAATCCGTGGGAGACGGATTACATGGTGATACAGAAAAAGTTCTGGGAGAAGGGATACAAAATGTGCCTGAGATTGTATTTTGGAACCTTAGGGACTCTTCTGCTACTCCAGTGACCGCTAAAGAGAACGGGGTGGCTCTTGTTAGTGGATTTTCCAAGAATCTGTTAACTTTTTTCCTGAAAGAAATTGACAATTGACAAAAAAAACACTTATTTGACACAGTAAATTCTTTACATTGTCATGGGGAATGTCATGAAAATGTCAAACATTAATTTATCCAATCAAAAAATTTCTCTCCTTTTTTTTTTTTCAAAATCCCTAATAATAACTTGACAAATATACAATATTGACATTGTTGCATTAGAGAATTTTTTTAATGTAATGTCAATATTCTTTGACACATATACACTTAAGACATTCTACATTGAAGACTTTAGTAGTATATTACTTTAAAGCATCTCTAAAAGTAAAATTTATGATCCAACCCTATCCCCTCGTCTGGGTGGATGAATACAAATTTTTTTCCCTCATGGAATGTGGAATCATGTACAATTTTTCATGACAAACTACTAAACAACGTGATTAAGAAGATGTCGAGATAATCTACGGGATCAAAGGCAAAAAAAGAAAAAAAATTAAAGCTTCTGACTCGAGTTCTTTTTTTAAACCCTCTTGGGTTTTGTAACCCTTCTTTCTAATTAACAATTGCCTATAAGCGAATGTCATGAAACACCGTTTTCACCGCACCAATTTGCTAACGGCCCGAATGAGATCGTCTTTTATTTCGTCTTGAGATCTGATGGGAAAAAATTGGATTAAGAGAAGAGGGATTGACTCTCAAAGTCTAACCCACCAGGCCCCTACCGATCCCGACATTCGGGTCACTCTCTTTACTCATTATTTTTCCCCGTCCCCCCCGCCCACGTAGATAAGTAGGAATCTTTACCATAAATTCATTTCAAAATTGAACCCGGAAAGGAGAAATAATGGATTCTGCGGCTCTTGATGGTATAATCAACCGTTTGCTCGAGGTCAAAGGGAGGCCGGGGAAGCAAGTTCAACTATCAGAGTCAGAAATTAGGCATCTTTGCTTGCAATCCAAAGGAATTTTTTTGCGACAACCCAGTGCTCTTCCGATCTTTGCACCCATAAAGATTTGTGGTATATTTTCGTTGAATTACTTATATCTGTAATGACCTTTTAGATTATCGTTTCGGTTCTTGATCTTTTGGGTGATCTTTCTAGGTTTGTTTAGTTACTGGATTCTTTCGGAGTGGGTTTTGTATTTTCTTGAAGTCGGATTTGTTTCTCTTAATTTTAGGTGGTTGGCTTTAGGTGGGCTATTGATGATCAGCTTGTAAAGGTGGGGGAAAGATATAGGTTTTGTATGCATGAATTATGCCTCTTCAGTTATACTACTAAAAATTTTTCTTGCTACAAGGGTAAAATAATGTTTGTTTGAGTTGGTGTTTTTGTGAAATTTGAGAAGGATGTGGATTACTTTAATTAGTCTAGTCGCATGAATGAACTGGTGGGTAGGCATAATGGAAAGGCGTTGGAATTGACTTGAATCCAGAGTTGTGAGAGTTGGTGGATTTTGCAAATATGATTAATCACAACTGTAGATAGCTTGATTTATGTCAAAACAAGTAGGTTTAGTTATCAAATTTAGTGAGAGGAAGACATGATCCATGTGTGGAATTATGATAATATATCATAAAGTAGTAAAAAAGTTGAGAGTTATTGGAATTGTCCTTGTAATCAGGTTTTGAGTTGCAAATGTAGACATTCTTCGTGGTCCTAAAAAAATTATTGTTAGCTCTTATCATGAAATTGGAATACAATGTATGGAGGCAACATTTTAGGAATAGGTTTGGAAGCCTCAAAATTGCTTTGATGGGAAATACACACTTAACTTATCTTCTGTCTATAGTTGGCTTAGTAGAATTTCTTATCAAAGTTTGGTCTATCATATTGTCGAACCATAATTCTTGCTTACTCGCCATACTTGTTGGACAACGAAACTTATTCCTGTGCATCGACATTGTGGAAAGTACTGCGCTGAAAATATAGCTCTACCAATATGAGCATTATCTATATAATGAATTTTACCAATGTCATCTATTCAAGTTTAGAAGGCAATTTGACAGCCATTACCAGATCTAAAAATTAAGCCATTCCTAGAAAAAAGTCTTTTCCAGCTTCTAGCTATTTTTAACATTAGGCCATCTCTGACCCATATACTCTATTTTTCAGCACCAGTACTCCAAAACCTCTCCAACCCATATTCTCTAGTTTACAACACCAGTACTCTGAGACCTCGCCAAGCCCTAAACTCTAAATCTTTTTCATTACATATCTTTTTCTATTTTTTTTTTTTTTAGTTTTCCAACCATTAACACATTCTAAAAGTTAAATAACTATACACCATATGAGTAAATGAACCAATTAAAGGAATATTTATTCAATTTTCCGCAAGCAATGCGTTTGTTTTGACATTAGAGTGCTAGACCCACTCAACATTAAAAGTTTCACACAAAGGAAAAAGCACTAACTAAACTACAAGCACAGAAGCAACAAGAAATAAGAAAAACTGACCGAAAAATTTTAAAAAAAGGGCATGTGAAATTCAGAAATGGAAAACTCAACAAAAAAAGGAAAAAGTTTGGAAATGGCATTAATTACGGAAATGCCAAATCCATATGCTATTGTAAGCACAGTTTACCATACGGTTGGAGGGAATGCCATACTCTATTTTGCCATTTGATTCCAAAATGCCATACGGTTGGAAATGGCCTTAGGCTGCTTTGTTTTTCCTTGGAAATTTTCCATATGGTAGTTAATGTTGGATGATATTTTCTCTGTTTGGGCTAGAAACCCCATCTATTGCCCCATGGGTATGCTGTAGTATATGCCTTAAAGGCTTAAACTGAAGGATGAGGAACTGCTCTGCCGTGGCTTTTGTGCTACATCTGCTTATCTTGTAGCTCTTCATCCAGATTAGTCATTCCAACTACTCTGATGTTTTTTAGTTGCGAGAGGTGTCCGATGCAAAAAGAGTTGTTATGAATAGTTTCTATTTCTCTTGACACAAGTTGAAGGGAAATCTAAGGGAAAAGGACATATAGAATAATTCCAGGCAATTTCTTGTTAACAAAATATAAGAAATGCCTTCCCTACCTCTTATATTAACACTTGGCTATAAAATGTTACTACAAATGGTTGTCAATTTCATGCACTGAATCGGAAGAGCGTCTTCTGAACGGTAGGAATTAGGAGATGTGTTTGGACATCGGATCATGGATTCTGTTAGCTCTTAGTTAAAATACTGTATTAGTATAAGCATCAGGAAAATATATTTGTTTCATGGCTTATCTTTATTGTTCTATATAAGAATGCCGTAATACTTTCAGCACACACTTGAATTCTATTCTAATTTTTCCTTTGTGTTAATAATATTTTGCCAGGGGATATTCATGGTCAATATTCTGACCTTCTACGACTTTTTGAATATGGTGGATTACCTCCAAAATCTAATTACTTATTCTTGGGGGATTATGTGGATCGAGGGAAGCAAAGTCTAGAAACAATTTGCCTTCTGCTTGCTTATAAGATAAAATATCCTGAAAACTTCTTCCTTTTGAGGGGAAACCATGAATGTGGATCAGTCAATCGTATATACGGCTTTTATGACGAGTGCAAAAGAAGATTCAATGTGAGGCTGTGGAAGATATTCGCGGACTGTTTTAACTGCCTACCTGTAGCTGCTTTAATAGATGAAAAGATATTGTGCATGCATGGAGGACTCTCTCCCAACCTCGATGATTTGGATCAAATTAGAAATTTACAACGTCCGACGGATGTACCGGAAAGTGGTTTACTTTGTGATTTACTATGGTCAGATCCCAGTCGAGATGTCAAAGGGTGGGGAATGAATGACAGAGGAGTATCCTATACGTTTGGCCCTGATAAAGTTACTGAATTTCTTCAGAAACATGATCTTGATCTTATTTGCCGTGCCCACCAGGTCTTTGCTGTTAGTTGATTTGTATATTTATTGAAGAAGTAAATAATCTCGTGAAATATTTACCAGTTGACTGATTGCAGGTTGTTGAAGATGGGTATGAGTTTTTTGCCGATAGACAGCTTGTAACAATATTCTCTGCTCCGAATTACTGTGGAGAATTTGACAATGCTGGTGCCATGATGAGCGTAGATGAGACTTTAATGTGCTCCTTCCAGATACTGAAGCCTGCAGAAAAGAAGGCAAAATCAGGCTTTGGCAGCATGACAATAACTTCGCCAGGAACCCTAACAAAAACAAAGGTATGAATTTCTAAACTACAGTGATGAAAGTCTAGGATAAATATTAGATATTTAGATTACAATCACAAGTAGAAAAACTTATAATTTTATATAGAGAAGAATACTTGAGAAGTAAAAAGGGGAGAGCTTATTTAATTGCTAAAAACCATCAAATAAGCAAATAGAATATTGATGCTTGAGTTTAACACAATGAGCAAATAAGATAAACTGGTCGTTTTTCTACATAGTGGATTTTACCTTCAATTAGAAAAATAATTACAGAGGGAAAAAACAGTTCCTATGCCAAAGCCGAATCTCTGTAGGGAGATAGTATTTTAGGCTCTTTTTCTCCGTTGTTTTCCTTATTAGTAATTCTTTGCGGGTTTCTGCTCAGAGTTCACATGAAAATTTATTGGTTTGATATTCAACTTCATGGAGTGAAATTGGGAATTGCTTTTTGCCAGCCTTAATGGCAGGAACGAGCCTTAATGGCAGGTTCCTGATTAAGGCTTGTGATTAGTTGTGCCCAACGTTTTTCATATATATGAATATATATAGATATATATATATATATATATGTACACACACACACACACACATATATACACGCTACGTTAATCTGAATTTTAAGATTATTTTTTGAAAGAAATTATTTATTTATTTATTTGAAAAAGGGCTTGTGAGAGCCCGCTACTAGCCAATTAATCAGTAAACAAAATTTTATTGCCAAGCTGCAACGGGGCTTGGTGCAATTTTAAATCTCTTAAGTGAAATCATGGTTGTTAATATTCTTATTCTTTGTTCTTCATTCTTGTATTATCCATTTTAGTTGATATAAATTCATTTTCCTTGTAAAAACTCACTGAAATTTGGCTTATACTATTCACTCAAATCTCACCGCTCTTCAGTACATTCATTTGCAATGCTGACACGATAGCCTTTCAGGAGTTAACTTCTGTATTCTCCAGCACTGAGAGCCTAGCTTGCAATTGGGAGCTTTCAAGAAAAGTGAGTTTTTGAAGTTAGATTTTTGGGAGAATTAGATAGAGGCTACAGCTAATATATGAAATGTAATTTTCTAGGTAGATATTTTGAAGCTTGACTGTTGACCAAAGTTTTAGTTAGAGTGTTAAGACTAAAATCTAGGGAAAACAAGCTCTTTAATCTCCCTTTAGACAGTTGACATCTCCTTGTTGCCTGTATGTTTTGTATCCAAGTGCATCCCTATCCTCATTGTATAAAATATTAAACACCATTTCATGGTTTTATTCTTGTTTGCAGTCATTTCTTGGTGCAAAAATTGGATGACTCTGCTTAAGAAGACATCCAAGAAAAGACTGTTTTAAAATCTACAGCATTCAGAGTTAACAGTGGACGTGTAGAAGTTTTCTTGTTTAAGAGAAGATTGGAGAAGCTGTAATAATGTTGTCCCAATGTAATATAGAATAGCAAACAATCTAGTTGGAAACTGGATTTTTCGTAAATGGATGATTCTCAAGCCAAATTATTGATATTGACGAAATGTGAAGAAAATTACTGGTTTGTTGGATCTCAATTGTCATTCTTATAGACTTATAGTTATAACGAGTAAGAATGATGAATGGCAAACCTCAGTGTTCAACTCATGGACTGAATTCTCTTCTGACTTAAAAACCTGAATGTCCCTAATTAATGCTATTGTTACAGCAGGAATAGGATTCTTTACAGAAGCATATATGATCTCCGCAGTATTTCCTTGATCACGAAATTTGTTGGGACGTATATACTAATTACTACTATGCCCGTCCAGGTGTCCAGAACCCAGAGATCTACTTAGCTGAATGGACTAAGCTGAATGGACTAATCGATATGCAGTGGCAGCTGCTGAGTGATGTCCTCCTCATTCCCCCAGGAATCGCAGTGAAAAATTCACTTCTTTTTCTGTGATGTATCAAGAAGGCTCTAGGGATGTTTTTCAGTTCCTTGGTTGGTGGCAGAAAAATCACTCCCGGAGACATCAGGTGAAATGAAGGGGACTAGCATATAATTTTGATCACCTACCCCCATGTAGGTAGATTAAAGTCTACCCCCTTCTAAATAGCATGCCATGTAGGGGGGTAGACTTTAATTTACCCACCCTTCCTACATGGCATGGCCATGTAAGAGGGGTAGATTTTAATCTACCACGCCCTCCTACATCGGAATGTTACATGGCATACCATATAAGAGGGGGTAGACTTTAATCTACCCATATAGGAGTAGGTGATCAAAACTAGACTAGCATACGGTCATTTTAGGGTAGACGTTCAGTTCTAGAGCGTCTCTGATACTTTAATGTAAGATTCAATAATTTTAACCAATCAAAATTGACCACCTATACATAACTGACTATGTAATTATTTAGTTAATGGAGATCTTTTATGCCGTTATTTAAGGAATTGTCTACAACGGGGCTCCCACCCGACCCGACCCCACCCGCCGCACCCCACTCCACCCTCAGAAAAAGGAAAAGAAGGGAAGGAGGGTGGGGGAGGTTAGATAGAAGTCTCAGCCATGGCATTTGAATCTCCACATACAAATTTATTCCTTTTACATGATGGTACTAAATTTTAAAGTTGACTAATCATTTTATGTGATCTCATCGTATTCATTACTTTATTAGATTCGTTGCTATCTTATTGACAAATCGGAATATTAAGATTCTATAAAAGCTACAAGGACCATTCTCGGGTGTTGAGCATGATAATCATTTGTTTTGTTGATCAAACAACATTTTCTTTGTTGAATCATATACCATGGGGCAAAAAAATTGACATGAAATGGGGCAGGGACCAAAGTCTCGTGTGGGTATTTCTTTGTTTGAATATTTCCTAGATTCATAGACATAACGACGGGGAATTCCCCCCTTTTGTGTGCTAACCTGAGAGGGACACTCGATGTATCTTTTCTCTTTTCACATTGTATTGCTCTCTAGTTGCAATTTTCTTGCCTCCTTGATTACTTTACCATATTCAATTCAATTCAACTTTATGAAAAGTCGTAAAGGGTTCGTTTGAGTCCTAAATCCTAATGATAATTGGGATAATCAATTATCCTCCCTATCTCTCTCCCCCCCCCCTCTCTTATGATATGAAAATTTTCAAATACCCCCAAATCTACATGGTGATCATTCACGTGAAATGAGAGGTACTATAATGACACCTCCTAAATGTGTCATAATTTGATTATCCTTACGAATTCATATCTAGCTATTGACACCTTTCAAAAGAGTCATAATTAGGATTGTCTTTATGAATTCATAATAACTACCTAGCGCCACACTTGAGCTTTGAGTGAATGAATGAATATAAGAATAACACTATATTTTGAGTCTATAAAATATTGTGGCCATTAAATTAACGCCAGGCATCTAGCGCTAGATCTAGAGGTGTAGCAGGGGGCTAGGGGCGTTATTGGGCCTAGGCCCTTGGCCCCAAAAGATTTTCCTTTTTAATAGTAAATTTATTGAAAAAAATGGGGGGAAGAAAAGTTGTATAACTGGTTAGTCTTCCACTTCGGGTTCAACCTTACAATGTCGGCTGACTACACCACTAGTTAGACTGTATAAAAAACATTCAAGGATTTTGACTAAGTGCACTTTAGTGGTAGGTCTGAGCGATGAGATGAACAAATTTCTCTGTTTCCTTCTTGCTTTCTGCCTACCATATGGAGTGAGTGTAATGGATATGCATAGAGCAACTTGTGAAAAGAAAACCTTAGGTTACTTGAGTAGTTGCACGAAAACAACTTTAAAACCTCTGTTAATAGGAAAGGACTATCACGATTTCTCATCATGGAAATGATAATTTAGGATTTGGCTTTCATATTTACCATCACAGAGGGATTCCATTATCGTACCCACTCCATTCTAATGTCTTCACAAAACCAATTATCCATCTAGATTTTTGGTGTCCCTCTTTATTTGTTATGCAAAGAACGGATCACTTTCCGATCTCCTAAGTTTTCTTTTCTACGAATTCATATACAATTTTTTAAACTCATTTAAAAGTGAAAATAACATGTTAAATAATACATATGCAAGATTAGCATATAACGCCATTCAATGAGCCTGAGGATAACACAAAATATTTGACTTTCCCAAGTCCCGATTAATTTGGTCTGCAATCAACCGTCTCTCTTTGTAAAGTTCATTTCCATTTAATTGATCAACTACTAATTAATTTTCTACCAAAAGAATTTCACAACCACAAAAGCATTTGACCTTTGGATTGTTGTTTGATTTTAAGTGATGTGATGTGTGAAATAATAGGATTTTGAATGATTATTATGTAAAAAATCGTGTAAGAAAATTATGTAAATGTAATATAAAACACACACACACACAAATGTTTACACAAACCGCATAAAAAAATTTTTATTATGAGATCACGAGGACAGCTTATAATGATAAAATTTTTGCGAACCGTATAACTTTTTCACTTGTTTCACTAACCTCAAAAGGTAAAAGTCATCAAAGCATAAACCAAAACTTCTTATCACACTTAATTTCCAAATATCTTCACCTAATACTCGCAGTTTCGCCCTTCATTTTCAACTTTCACTTTTTCTTTCCTCACATAATTCTCTCTTGTATTTTCCTCTTGGCACTAACCCTATAGTCTTCTAGATACCAACAACTTTGCAAATTTAAGGTTATACAACACAGGGGGCTATATTCACACTATAAATTTATTAACTACACCACACATTAATTGTATTTTAACTTCCTTTATCTTTTCAAAATTTTAAATTAGGTCCTTAACTTCTTTGTCGTCATTGTTTTATGATGATCTATAACTCTTCAATAATTTTTGCATCTTGTAGATAGTGACTGTTCCTTCTAAAAGCTCCATTAAAAAAGCCCTGAATATTTAATTAGGTAAAAGAGCTATAAATATAAAAGTATAACTATATATGTTTTCTTATATGTACACTAACAAAAAAAAAAAAAAAATTCTATGAAAGTTATCTTTAAGAACAAGAGGTTTTAAGCAATGAATAATCGAACAAAATAATACCAAAACAAAAATATAAATAAATAAAATTAAGGGGCAGAGTATCAATAAAGAATAAAGTTAAGATCTGTAATGTAATAAAAGTGTAGTGTATTTAAGAAAAAAATGTAGTGTGAATATATTTTCCTAACGCTAAAATCACAATTAATCATTAATAAAATAGGCAAATTTGTTGTTTTTCCTTTCTGCCCCACGCGCATTCAGATTCTATTTCCAAACTGAAATAAAAAGTAAGCCAATTCTCTTCACACATTCCATAAGATAAGATTTGCAAATACCATGGTATCATTAACTATACAGATATCTGACAGGCGAAATCGCAAGTGCACGATATCGTTCAAGTAGTATAGGACTAGAAGAGTTCCGAATATCGATCCCACAGGGAAAGTTGTCACCTATTTCTATTGAGTCAATTTCACACCAGTTGAATAAGAAAATTAAAGGTTTGTAAAAGAATAATGAGATTGTTTAAACTATCAATTAAATGCTTTATCTATTTTAATCTAAGAAGCAACTAGAAAATATGTGAATGAAAGCGTTGAGACTCACGAATCCACAATAAACAGGCGTTCCAATTATGCAATCCCACTCATGACAATTCATTATCATGTGCTCACAACCAGTTTCACAAGTTTAATTGAAAACCTCTCTCGAGCAAATTCAAATCTACCCAACCAAGTAAACCCACTATATCTCTATGTGAATTTTAACCTAGTTGAGTGCATTAATTAACAAGAAACCATTTTTGTGGTCACACAAATCATAAAAGTATATCCCTATCTTCTATGCAATTTATGTTTTCTATTGAAATGCTAAATTGGTGACTTACCTCTCGGTTTCCTCACGAATTCACTAACGCAATTACAAGTTGATCAAGCTCATAAAAGGGAATTACATATCACAATAGAAAATAAGCACGCAATA
>CAVNYN010260111.1:0-12419 GCA_963692815.1 Nyctanthes arbor-tristis
TTTATTTCAAATTTTTTATATCTACTACCCAGGTTTTTGTCATGTGAATATTTTGATTTTATTGACAGTAGAACAAATTAATTTTCTCTTAATACAATAAATAATTGCTAAAATTCAAAGTTGATGTTCAAAATCCAAAATCAAAGTTAAGATATCCTTATTCATAGTTTTCAAAAACTCAAAAGCATAAATAATCAAGCTACCACGTACAGATGTGCAAAAATAAATTATTTTAGAGAACCATCAATAACATTTCCAAGTCTTACATTTTGAGAAACTACATTTCTGTATCCGTGCTTGTACATTTCCCCGAATGAAATCATAATTCTTGTTGATCTAGACAATTTTATTGATCTTTTAGAAATATTTCAGGTTGGCGACCTGTTAAACTTCTTAAGTGCAGTATTTTTTGCATATGCTAAGAACAGAACATATTTCGAGAAGTACCAAGAAGGAGAAGTTATTGCCACTCCTTGCGTATGAGGTTAGTTCACACTTCATTTGAACATTTTTGTCATCCATTCTTTAGATCGGAAGAGCACACTTCTGTATCATCCAGCTATGCACTGTTGCTATTATATCAACCTTTTGGTACTCTATGGAATCCTGGTTTGGTGGTGGCATTCAAGCATCGGGTATATCACATTGGACATGGACAACATTTTGGCATTCAGTTGTAACATTTCCTTGGATACCTGCACTTTACACAGGCATATTCTCAACAGGACTATGCTTATGGGTGGAGGTACAGTAAAATATATATTTTCTTAAAAATGAAACGTTCTTTTCCTACTTTTGTTTATTTGTTCACTTTGATTTGTGCGAAGGGTTTTCTTTTTTTTTTTTTTTTTTTTTTTTTAATGTAAGGTGGTTGGGAAATTGATTGAGAATTATTAAGACCTATGTTGCTTTGACACAACAGAGCGTCGGATATTTTTTTTCAAAAATGTAGGATACATGGATACGGCAAAAAAGGATCCAATTTTTCAACATGGGTACACTAGTACGGCTCCCTTTTTTCCCCTATGAAATTGACATTTGGAATTATATAATAAATTGAACCGCATAACCTAAAACCAATAAATGCTCGTTAATGTTAAAAAAACTAAATCAATTATACGAGTAGAAGTCAAAGGCACAAAAGAAATCATTAAAAATAACATAGTTTATGACAAAAGATTCATAACCCACAATTGTCATTGGCTCACTCCAGTTTTTTTTAGTTTTCTTTTCCAAATCATTAACTAAGTCTTCACTTTCATCATCTTCTTCGCCCATAATAAAAGTCTACAGTTGTGGCTGATTAAGTGAAAGCTTTGCCAACTCAATACTAGTTTGTTCATCCGCAGCAATATTATGTTGGCCTACAAAACAAATAGAAGCATAAAAACTAAGAAAAAACCACTAATTCAAAAAACATTAAAGTTATTAAGTTTAAGGTGAATTCACAAAGATCCCAACATTTTGTTGGCCCTTGTTATACTCTTTCACATTTCTTGATAGCAGCCGAAGATTGTAATATATAGACCAGGTCTTTGGCCCTTGTTGTTGTCAACCTGTTTTCCTTGATGCTTTCAACAAATCAGTAGATGCTCCAACTTCTCTCACAATATGATGAAGACGCTGGTTGTGAGACTAATTTGAATGTCAAAGAATGCAAATGTGGAGTAGAAGCATGAATTAGTCCACGAAGAAAGCGATTCTTTGAAGATTCTTACTGTAATAAAATGTGGCTGGCTAAAATAATTTGACCCACTAGAAAAAGCTCCATATTCAACATATACTTTCTTAAAATCATTTGGATCACAAAATAGTCTCTTGAAGCACTCATCTCTATTATAGGGGACTTCAGTATCTTCATTTGGTGCATCTTTTCTTTCACCATTGACTCCATCTTGCAGCCAAGCATCATAATAATATTTAGGAACCAAAGAGTGTGCCATACAATGTAAAAGAGTATTACTTTTGTTTAGTCTGTTCTCTGGAACTTTTTGGACAACCTTAAAGAAAGTCAAATTATCACCAAGATTATTCCTTCATGTTTAAAATTTTTTTTATTTTCACTTTTTCTTTCTTTGTGTCCTACATATCATATATTAAATGTAAAACTGGGAATCTATATCAACAACTCGTAACATGCTTAAAATAGGTTTAGAAAAAGAGAGTAAATAATCTAAATCATCCCACCAGTTATCATTGACAATACAATTCTTACTTTCGATTTACTATCAGGATTTGAATCCCTATACAATATCAATCATCACACATAGTTTGGTGCATATGGATTCAAATTCTGATGGTAAATCACAAGAATTGAAGTTTTGTATTGTCAACGATAACTGGTTGGATGATTTGGATTATTTATTCTCTTTTTCTGAACCTATTTTAAGCATGTTACGAGTTGTTGATACAGATTCTTCAGTTTTGCATTTAATATATGGTATATGGGACATGAAAGAAAACATGAAAATAAAAATTTTTAAACACGAAGGAATAGTTTTTGCAGTAATTCGACTTTCTTTAAGGCTGCGTAAAAAGTTTCAGTGTATAGATCAAACAAAAGTAATACTCTTTTACATTGTATGGCACACTCTTTGGTTCTTAAATATTGTTATTATGATGTTTGGCTGCAAGATGGAGTTAATGGTGAAAGAAAAATGCACCAAATGAAGATTCTAAGTCTCCTATAATAGAGATGAGTGCTTCAAGAGGTTATTTTGTGATCCAAATGATTTTAAGAAAGTATATGTTGAATATGGAGCTTTTTCTAGAGGATCAAACTATTTTTGCCAGCCACATGTTATTACAATAAGAATGATTCTTGAGGAATCGCTTTCTTGGTTGGCTGATTTATAGTTCTTCTACTCTGCTTTTGCATTCCTTGGCATTCAAATTACTCTCATAACCATCATCTTTATCATGTTGTGAGAGGAATTGGAGCACCTATTGATTTGTTCAAAGCATCAAGAGAAATAGGTTGACAACAGAAAGTGCCAAAGACCTTGTCTCTCTATACATTACAATCTTCGGCTGCTATCAAGAAATATGAAAGAGTCTAAGAAGGGCCAACAAAATGCTGGGATCTTTGTGAGTTTATGGGTTTTTCTTAGTTTTTTTGCTTTTATTTATTTTGTAGGTGGAGATTATAGTGGATGGAAAAACTAGTATTGAATTGACAGAGCTTTCACCACAACTAGACTTTGATTAGGGGTGAAGAAGATGATGATAGTGAAGACTAATGATTTTAGAAAAGAACATTAAAAAAAAATGTGTTAGTCAATGATGTCATTGTTAACTGTGAATCTTTTGTCATAAACCATGTTACTTCTAACGATTTTTTTTGTGCTTTTGACCTTGGCTCGTGTAATGGATTTTTTTTTTAACATTAATGAACCTTTATTGGTTTTAAGTTATGTAGTTCAATTGTTATTGTATACTTCTATATTTCAATTTCAGGGGAAAAGTAAAAATAAAATATAATGGAGCTGTAGCGGGGTACCGGTGTCCAAAATTTGGATCCTTTTTTGCCGTGTCCCCGTGTCGTACATTTCTGGGAAAAAAAATACCCGGCGCTTGGTTCCATCCCTGTACCCGCGTCAGAGCGACATAGCCTTGACATATAAAATTTAGCACCTTCCATCCTAGGTTCAAAATATGCCGTCAAAGATACATTTGAGAGTCAGATATTCACCATGTAGTTTTCATTAGTTTCTGTTTTTCCAACCATGTTTAAACATGAAGCCGCTATAAGAGCATCCACAATGGAAGTGTTAAATAACCTTTTTAGTGCTATGTGTTAGTTACAACTCAAAAAATAGAGTTACAATGGATGCGTTAGTAAATATACTAAAGAATCTTTTTAGCTTCAAGTCAAAATTGTTGTTAAAATTAACAACAATTTTAACAACAATAGTGGTATTCTTTCACACACTTTCATTTAATTGATATAATAATAGTTGACTTTGGACTCTTGGGAAATAAAATATAAAAATTAACCAATAGGATTTATTTGTAATTCAATTTAACACCTTCAATGTGTTAATTTTAACATCTCTAATGTATTAGTAGTTGATAGCTAAATTTAAGATGATGACGTGTCATTTAACAATCACTTAAGGTCTATTTCTTTGCTTATGTGACAAGCTAAATTTAACAACTCCATTGTGGATGCTAAGAAATTAAGGGCCTGATCTGTTTTCAGGCTTCATTAGTTTCTGTTGTTCCAACTATGTCTAAACATGAAGGCACTAGAACTAATTAAGGGCCAATTCTGTTTTAGGCTGTTTTTGGTTTTCAGTTTTTCAAAACACTAAAAACTTGTTCACTTTCATATTTTTGAAAGCGCGTCTCCTAAAACAAGGAAAATTTTGTGAAGAAAGTCAAAGCAACACTCTTGTCGTTTTGAGTATTTTTAGAGTAAAAAGCTGAAAATACTAAAATATAAGGAAAATAAATCATTTATTTTTCTTGACTTACACTTAAAATAGAAAATGAATTCAAAACTTAAAATGGAAAACTAAAACATGAAAGGAATCCCCAAAAGTTTTCACTATATAGTTCCCGATGCGATGCTGCATAAGAACTTGAGTTACTCCTGATTTTTACCAATTAACAAATGGTGATGAGTTGTTCTCTCTCTCTCTCTCTCTCTCTCTCTCTCTTCCCCGCAATATTCTTGGTGTCGAAGGTCTTCAGTCAGTGTTGCTACTTGAGTTGTCAATGTAATGGTTATGATTAAATTCCTTCATGTTGTCTGAGTTTGATTACTGGTTACACAGATAGCTGCCATGTCTGATGTTTCGGCTACAGAAACTGTAATAATTTATGGGTTGGAACCAGTATGGGGTGCTGGATTTGCTTGGTGGTGACTTGGTGAGAGATGGGGCATCACTGGATGGATTGGTGCTACTCTTGTGATAGGTAAAATGCTTTACATTTTTTCTAAATAAATGCATTTAGTTTCAACTTCACTTTTTCCCTATAAAGAGATTGTCAGAATTCAACTCTTAAAAGGCTGAAATTTTCAGTATTGCAAAAAATTAGAAGGGACTGTTGGACTCAGTTCCTTATGATTTGGATATCACTTTATTAATTTGAATTATTATCTACGTTTTTGAAAATTAAGGATCCTGAACAATTCCTCGTTTTAACTTTTGTCGGATCTTCATTGGTAGCATGATTCAGATCCTATATATAGGAGGAATAAATTGTGACTGCAAATATTGTAGAAGAATGGGAGTAATCCTACTTGAAATGAAAACTGCAAAAATTTGCAAAAATATATATAAAATAAAAAGAAAGAAAACCAAGCATGGAATAAATAAGAACTAGGGAGGTCTCAAATATTGCAATTTGTAAATGTGCTAGTACATCAGTAAATAGGTTGACCGTTTTAGGGGAATTCATCTGTGAAATATCCTTCAACTACTTCTAACATCGAGAAAGATAATTGTATTATCACACTGCACAATGCAGTTCCAATATATACCTCAATTAGCACTTATAGTTTACTTTATCTACTTAAGAAATGATTCAACTTCTGGAAGGAAAGGACTTGTGATAAAAACACGAGATCGCAATGACCTCTGCAGAGAAATTGTCCTTCCGTCCCAAATATATAGTTCAATTTGCTTCTCACGAGGATTAAGTAAAGTTATTGGAAAAGAAATTTCTACAAATAATTTTTCCAATATACCCTTATTTAATGAAACTAATAGTTACCACTAAACATATTAAATAAGTTTATTTTGGTAAAAGAGGAAAAACTAACTCCGCAAATTAGAAATAGGAATATATATTTGGGACAACTCAAAAAAGAAAACTGGACTATATATTTGGGATGGAGGGAGTATCTTATCTTAAAAAATAGAAACCATGTCGATAATGGTAAAAATTGATGAGCACTGAGAAACTGGAATTTGAAAAGATATAACACCTGGTTTACTTGCCCAGTTGCCAATTTTAATTTCCAGTGCATGAAACTTATTATAATTTTATGTGTATCTTTTTCCCCTCTGGTGAACAGTTGAAAGTTTAACAATGTTTTTGTTGCCCCTCTGGTGAACAGCTGGAAGTTTAACAGTGCAGATATTAGGAGCCTCTTCTGACTCAACTAGAAAGTACAAGAACAGTAATATGAGAAGTAATGAATTTTTGACTTCTGACGAACAAAACAGTTTCCCTACGTCTCCAGTTGCTGTCAACACTAGGAAGGACTCCTCTAGCTCGTTAAAGAAATAAGGTAAATTACCAATTTATTTTGCAACTGGGAACTTTTACATGATATTACAATCCAATTTTGCTGTGAAATTAACTTGTGGTCTACATACATATATAAATCACAAGGCTTTTCTATGACAAATATTAGTTATATTTTATGTAACATGTAAGAAATGACACATGTAACAAGGGATTTTAATTGTCTCCACACGTGTTCCTCTCATCTAGACCATATACAGATGTGACTGACTTATTGTGATTTGTCCTTTTTATCTAGAAATTATTCCTTTTAATATCTTTTGAAAGTGCTTTTTGTACTTCTCAGAGAGTAAGTTATATATTAGTTATTCATTTCATATGTCCCTGCATATCTGCCAAACCTTTTATTACTATAAAAGCATGTCTGATTGCATTTATTTTCTGTGGAAAATGTCAAATTCTTGGAAAAAGTTCCATCTGTGTGTTTGATAGAAAAATGGAAATAGAATTTAAATTCCATGGGACAATCCTTTTAAAGCACATTTCAACACATTTTCCTTAGAAAACAATTCCCACCTTCCCCTTCGGTAAAATATTAGCAATTGTGGAAATTTGTATGGTGTATGTGGGTCTCACAAGACATGTGGATGTGATTTGTTTGAATAATTTCTAATTTCAATGGAGGTGGATAGCTAATGGGGTATAATAAATTTATTCTTTGGAAAATATCTTATATTTGGAAGGATGTATACGAACACACCATCAGCTTCACATAAAACTGGGAGAAGAACTATTTTCTGCTCATATGCATATTTTTTTATGGTGACACATTAGTAAGCTACTAGAGATGGAGAAGTACTCGTGTTATAATATGGTGCTGTGAAAATTCTGTCCTCATTTCCAAGTTTATGCCATTGAGGCAGCAGACAACGAAGCATTGGCTATGAAGAAAGAGTAATTTGAAGAGGCAACATATATATATATATATATATTCTGCTTCCTGGGTCATCCCTGAGGAGGACTCCTATAGCCTTTGTTTGGAGAGCTTGTGTATAAAGTTGGATTGCCCCATTGCTTAGTGTTAGTTTGCAATTGGAGCCAGTTTGATAATTTAAAGAACAAAAATTTTTTTTATGACTTCAATAAGGGCTTTTCTTCACTGATCACATAAAATATATCAGTCCAGGAAGAGCCTATGAAAGCACGTTGAACACCCGGCAGAAAACTTTAATTGTGCCGAAGTCCTATAGGGCTACCGAATAACCACTGGAACTTTGGTGAAGGGGCTCTGTTACTTTAAGTATTGAGTGAGTGTAGGCTGTGATATGAGTTGACGTTGACGCATTGTCCTATCTTTGAACTCTATATGATGAACAAACCTGCACCCTGTCGAAGTTGTTGAGATTGTATGGCCTTGAACACAGAACGCAACCATGAGTGTATGTGTGAACATGGCCTGCGGAAAATGACACATCTTTGAAAATACTGTACCACTATAATAGGTTTGACTTTGAAGCTGTAGTTCAAAGTAAGAAATTTAGTTTTAGGTCATGATATTTTGCTGAGAACAATTAGGTTGAATATTTTTTCTTTTTCTTTTTTTTTTTTTTAATTTTAACTTTAACTTTTTTTGCTAGAACTGGAGTGTCTGCTGGGTGCCAACTTGGAGAAATCAAACATAGAATGTTTCTGCGGCTGTTGTGTTGTTTAAGTGTTCTTAGACATGATTGGAGAAATATGATTAGGAATCAAACAGGAGGAGAATAGGAAGAGATATAAGGAAAATGTCTGATGAATTAATTTCTCTGTCTCAAATATGTAGTTAAATTTTCTTTTTTGAATTGTCCCAAATATATAGTCCTATTTCTAATTAAGGACTTTTTTTTTGGGTCTTTTTACCAAAATAACCTTATTTAATATGTTTAGTGATAACTATTATTTTTATTAAATAATGGTATATTAGAAAAATCATTTGTAGAATTTGCTTTTCCAATAACTTTTCTTAGTCTTTGTGACAAAAGTAAACAAGACTATATAATGGCGATGGAGGGAGTATATGGCCAATTATAAAGAAAATTGTGAAAGCAGGATTGAACAAGAGGAAGAGGGGTGGTCTAGAGAAAAAAGACATCTGCTGCACCAGGAAGGCTTTTTGGAGACTAGCAATGCTCAGATAGCATGAGAAATGAGATTGTGGCTGAATTATATACATACAGTTTGTATACAGAAAACAAAGATTTTGATAAAGCTAAATACAAAAAGTATTAATTGATGTGTCTAATTAATCATAATACCTTTATCAAGAACCCCTGGCAACTAGCATTGTAACTCCACAATTTATGAACAATTATGTTTATGAACCGTCGGTTGATATTATTTCATCGGTTTCATTTTTTTCTTTTCAAAAAGTAAAAAGTCATGCAGCACTTTTTGACTTTTTACCAAAAAAAAAAAAAAAAAGACCAATAAAATGATGTCACGTAGCAATTTATAAACCAATTTATAAACAACCCAGTTGCCAAACACAGTAGAGTACTGAAAAGTTGGTACTCTTCGTCAATGGAGAACTCACAAGTGTGTTCAAGAGCTCTAGTTTAATACTACCTCTGTCCCAAAAAGATGGTCCATCTTTCCTTTTTCCTCTGTCCCAAAATATGGTCCAGTTACTATCTTAGGCATATATTTTATCTATAGAGTTCCTAATATACCCCTACTTAATATACCTTGGTAATATAGTTTATGACTTGGGGAATACAAAAGGTTGGCTTTGGGAATAATGTTTTTCTTTGTTAATGCAGCCCATAAACCTTCTTCCACCTCCGTCTATTAAGTTTCTTATATATTCATTGATTGCTTATTGACATTAACAAAAGAGTATAATATGAAAAATATAGGTAAACTTTAATATTTTAACTAACATTTCTTAATATGTGTGTATGGTTGAAATAGACCATTTTTTTGGGACGGAGGTAGTAATAAATTGGGTTGTTTGAATTCACACGTTGGTTTTTAATTTCACCATGGAGGATGGAGTAAGTACTTCTAGAGTTCTTAATTCCATTGCAAGCAATATCACACGAGTGATGCTATTTGAACAAAAATACATACAAAAATTCTAACAAAATTGACACGTGGTATAATCTTGTTTTTTAACACATCACATTACTTTTACATCAACACTAATCACTTACGACACTTGTTCATTTTGTCACTTTTTTTGTCCCTTCTTTTGTCTAATTAGAATTTTCCATATCACATTCTCCTTCAATTCAGACGGCATTTTATGTGATCCTTTTTTCTGTTTCTTTTTCTTTTTCTTTTTCTTTTATTCTTTTTTTCTAAATGCTACGTTTTATATTCTTAATTTTTTTTTTAATTATTTATACAATTGGGAGAATTTCTGAGAGACACTTTAGAATATACTTGAACACAGGACTTTATCTTGGTAAGAGTGCAGCTGATCGATAAAATGCCAAACACTTGTGATTGCTTGCATACATATAGTTACATGGGACATCAGGTGCCGTAAGCCCAATGAATTTATCCTAATATTGGCATGTGAGATTAGAGGTGCAATCATTAAAAAGATTAACGAGGCAAAATATTTTTCAGTAATTCTTGATTGTACACCTGATATAAGCCATGAAGAGCAAACGTCTCTGATCATACGATGTGTAGATGTCTCAGAAAGTCCAACTAGGGTAGAGGAGTTCTTTTTAGGATTCCTTAAAGTTGATGCTACTTCAGGCCAAGGATTGTTTGATGAATTGATAAATAATTTGCAAGCACTTCAACTTGATATTGGTGACTTAAGAGGACAAGGTTATGATAAAGGTTCTAACGTGAAAGGTAAACATAAATGTGTGCAGAAGAGAGTATTGGATGTAAATCCAAGGGCTTTTTACACTCCATGTGGTTGTCATAGTCTTAATCTTGCATTATGTGATATGGCAAATTCTTGTATTAAGGCTAAATCTTTTTTTGGAACTGTGCAATGCGTGTATCTTTTATTTTCATCTTCTACAAAGGGTGGAAAGTTTTACAAGATAATGTGCAACACTTGACCCTTAAGCCACTTTCACAAACACGCTGGGAAAGTCGGGTGGAAAGTATTAAAGCTATAAGATTTCAAGCTCCAAAAATGAAAGTTGCTTTAACTCACTTAATGGAGACAAGTGAAGATCCCAAGACATTTAGAGAAGCCAAAAATTTGTCATATGAGATTATGGATTTTGAATTTTTGTTTGGCATGGTTATTTGGTATAATATATTATGTGCTATCAATAGAGTAAGCAAATTATTACAAAGTAGTGATATGGTCCTTGATGCTGCTATATGTCACTTGAAAACACTTATTTCATTTTTTGAAAATTACAGAGAAACGGGATTTGAATCTGACATGGTTATTGCTAAGGAAATTGCCACTGAAATGGAAATTGAACCTAAATTTCATGAAAAGTGGATTATTCGTAGAAAGAAGCAATTTGATGAAAATGTCAGTGATGAAATAACACATTCAGCTGAAGAAGCTTTTAAAATTGATTATTTTCTATATGTAGTTGATCAAGCTCTTTCTTCGCTTAACTGTATATTTAAACAACTTCAAGAATTTGAAGATTTGTTTGGATTTCTATTTGATTTTTTAAAAAAAAATTGTGTTTTGTAGATGATGATTGTTTGAAGACTTCATGTGATAAAATAGAAAACTTTTTGAGGCATGGAACGGATTCAGATATTGATGGATATGAATTATTCTCAGAGTTGAAAGTTGTGAGATACTTGCCAAAAGAGACCAAGGATGCAACTCAAGTTCTTGATTACATAAAGACGTTGGGTGGTGGTTTTCCAAACGTATGGATAGCTTATAGAATACTTTTGAGTATACCAGTCACAGTTGCCTCGGCAAAAAAGAGCTTCTCAAAGTTGAAATTGATAAAAACTTACCTTCGGTCAACGATGTCGCAAGATAGATTGAATGGATTGGCAATGTTGTCCATTGAACAAGATATCTTAGAACAAGTTGATGTTAGAAGCGTGGTTATTGATTTTGCATCCAAAACTGCTAGAAGAATAAATTTGAAGTGAAATGTAATGGATCTTCCATTGTGATTTTACGGATTTATTTTTATTGAAAACCTTTTTGGTTTCATTATATATAAATTTGATTTTATTTATTGTTAGGGCCTCCAAATAAAGTTTCGCTTACAGCCTTCAAAATCCATTGGCCGGCCCTGTCTGCGAGAGATTGCGGGAGCTATGCCAAATTACAGGTCAACTCAAATTCATACGATAATTTCAGAGACGGGTTCTTCTTCCTTTTGAGGTCTGAGGAGGAGAAGATAATTAATGAAGTTAGTGCTATCCTTGTACACTTAGAGAGGCGCTGAACTGGCTACGTGCGTTAGGCCTCACCAATGTTATAATTGAGTGGATGCTAAAGCAATAACGGATGCCATTGATAGTAGAGTTGAGGATCATATGGAGTTCGGCTTGTTGGTGAATGACTGCAATATTTTATCGCCAGGTGGTTCTAACTGAGAGCTGAAGCATACCTGAAGGACATTGAATGCAGTTGTGCATATTTTGGCTAGAAAACCTTAGTCTCATGATAATCTTTGTGTTTTGAATACTTGTCCTAGTTGGCTTAGGCCTTTTTTAATCTCGTGATGTATTAGACACGCTGAATTCTAATAAGAATTAAGTTTGAATTTCAGAAATAAATAAATAAATAGCAAAAATGTATTATTATTATTATGGGTTAGTTTGACAAATGGTTTCTAACTTTTATAGTTTTTATCAGCTGGGTCTCCAAATTTGTTTTTAATGTATTAGGTCTCCAACGTTTCATAAATTCTCTCATAAGGTCTTTTATGGTATTTTTGTCTTTACTTTTTAAATAAAAACAAAAAAAATTCTAAAAAATAGTAAAAATAATAAAAAATAAAAAGGAAAAGCCTACCTAGCTAACTATTCATTTTACCCATATCTATAACATAACCAAAAATGACAATAGCTACATAATTTTCCTTATTTGGGGAAACTCTTATTTTTTTCCTGCCATTTCTAAATGTAGCTGAAGAAACAAACATCAAAATTATGGGTATACTCTTTTGCTACTAGAAATGACAATGAAATTTGTCATTTAATCTAAAGTGTGGCCGGGTAATCAAGTAAGTATGATGAAAGTGTGATGAAACGAAATTATTTTCTTTTTCCTTTTT
>CAVNYN010260148.1:0-111747 GCA_963692815.1 Nyctanthes arbor-tristis
TTTTAACACTCATCAAACTTTAGCTCATGTCTTTAAATACTCACTCAACTTTAAAATGTCGTTGATAACCCATTAAAGTTTACAAAGCTTCTTCCGTTACTCGTTTATTGACAAACTATTAAATCCCTTAGACGGAATCAATGATTTGGCAACTGAATTGTGTATGTGGCAAACATTAGTTTTTTGCCAACTAAGATATAGTATAGCTTGCCAACTAAACAATTTCCATTCTCCATCAAACATAACTCAGCGCCTACCTACCCACCTTGTAAGATATGGTATAGCTTGCCAACTAAACAATTTCCATTCTCCATCAAACATAACTCAGCGCCTACCTACCCACCTTGTCAGCCACATTGGCAACTGCAATTATCGGGGAAGGCCGACCACCAATAATGTCTTGTTCAACCCGGCAGCAATCTTTTTCTCAAATTTTGACAGCGGCAATACCCTTTGAAATTGGTAGAGTCTTGCAATTTTTTTTCATGCCAAGATACATGAATCAGATTTGCAAAATCGGTATAAAGCATGAGGTCATTAATGGGCATGAGCGTTGGAGATGGAGGGGTTAGAAATAAAGAGACACAATTGATTCCGGTGGCAAGAATCAGATGTGCAAATCCATAGTGGGTCGGAATTTCTCCAAATTAGACAGATACAATTTCACCTTCTTTTCTTATGTATGCTTTGAAATTCCGTTGCGTGAGAATTTACTATCTTGATTGGATGCTGGAACCTGAACAGTGAAGAAACTATATATTTCAGGTCAAGAAGATGGTTAACAGGCATGTTTTCAGGTTGGGTTTGGTAAAATGATTGGTATCATATCTTAGTTGGCATAGTTGACTGGTATTACTTGCCACCTATATATATTCCTTTAGCCATGTCAGCATTCTATTCCAAGATTCTAATAGAAATTGAATTGGTGAGTAACAGATGATATGTTATAAAGTTCAATGAGTAAATTACGACATTTTGAAGTTCGATGAGTAAATGAAGACGGAAAGCAAAGTTTAGTGAGTGTTGAAACATTTAACTCTGTTATTACTAAATGCCAAATATCACTACTAAAAACATGGCCGTTGGAGACGGGAATTTTCCAACGGTAAAAAATCCATCAAAATTCCTACCAAAGTCAAGATTCTGTTAGAAATTTCTAGCGGAAAAATAATCCGTCGGAAATTTGTAACGGATTGAAAATCTGTCATAATTTTCTGACGAACTCAGTCATCCCGTAAGAAATTTCCAACAAAAATCATAATCCGTTGAAAATTTCCAACTGAATTAGATTTTTGTCAGAAATTTTCCATTTTGGGTTAGGTTCGTCATAAATTTCCAGCGGATTTCGTATTTGTCAAAAACTTATGACCAACTGAAGCATTGGTTCGAAATGTTTCTGACGGAACTTGATTTCCGTCTGAAATTTCTGACAGATCCGTTGGAAAATTGCATTCCGTTTCATTTTTGTTCATCCTTTTCTTTTCTAAAATATATTGACTATGAGTTCAATTTTATCCTTCGTTTAGTTTCGTTGTTTTATTATTATTATTATTATTTTGTTTAATACATAGAAGTGTGCCTTAATATATAACTCAAAAAAATTATACATGATGGTATAGGGAATTACCTAAGATAAATATAAGTTGAACTGAAAGTCAATTTTATCAATATGTGCATAACTCTAAGTATACCACTCCTTCAAATTAAGGGAGAAAAAAGACTGAGAAAACAATATTCCACTAAATTTCTACTAATAAATGCATACTCTACTAAATTTCTACTAACATTCATATCATCGATATAATAAAAATCAATAACACAAAGTATAAATTCTCATACACCACTTCTCTAGATAAAAAAAATAGAATAAGAGAACAAGCAACAAAAATGAGCCAAATCAGGCAAAGTAAATAGAGGTACTCATACTCCATTAAATTTCTACTAGCATTCATAACATCGACATAATAAAAAACAATAACACAAAATATTTTATTAGTATTGTTGTAATCTTACAGAAATGTTTCTATTAGTTGCGCAATGTCTCAGAAAACTATGTTTAGCAAATATGTTTCAACCAATAGTCTCTCCGCCGTCCGCCCCCGGGCTATTACCTGTTGGAGACATGTTGGCAGCGGGTTAAGCAATCGTGGCCACGTAAATATCAACACACCTACCGTAGCGTTGCAATTCACGTGTTGCAATAGAGAAGAAGCAAAATATGGACCCCAAGATATTTGTCACTATCGATGTCCCATGCATAGTACGACTATTCTTCTTCTTTTTAAAAAAAAGTACAATTATTATTATATATTATATTATTATATTTTCCATCGCCGGAAAATGACATGAAAGGTAAAGTAACAGTAATATCCAGTCTCCTGTAATGATTTATAACTAAAGAAGTGGAGGAGTAATGATTATCTGCTACAGGAAAATTGACATAAATATATGAAGCAATAGCATCCAGAGGTTTGAATTTACCTTATTATCTCAGTTATCTCTATTGATTTTCTCTTGCGAGTCTATCTCCCGTGCAATATATAGAAAATAAATAATGAGTGGTTAAATAAATAATAATAGGATAATAAATTATTTCAATAATTAAATATAGTTATGTCATCATCATGTAATAATTTTCACTAGTTAACTGTGTCTATACTATATAGCAAACACATAAAACACAGAATGAAAGTGCAATATTTTGCATGCCCATTTATAGCTGTCGGAATAGTTATGCAAAAATATAAGGAAAACATGTGTAGTTTATTTGAGAACGTGGGTAATTATACAAAGTGGAAAGTTATACCAAAAAATAAGTAAGTAACTAAATAAATAAAAAGGAGAGGGAGGGAGAGAAATTATAGCCAAAAAAATTTTTAAGATTCAAAAAAAGAAAAATAATTAAAAAATCTGAGATACACAATAAAATTAAAATATATATGGAAGGTTAAAATATAAGAAAACATGTGCAACTTATATGAGAATGTGAGTGGTTGTATAATGTGTGTAGTTACATGAAAAAAAAAAGAAAAGATAATTTTTGCCAAAAAACAAATTTTGATAAACGAAAAAGAAATATAATTAAAAAAAATCTGAGATACAGAATAAAATTAGAAAATGAATTTGGATGGTTATACAAAGTAGATAATTACTCACATTAAAAAAAGTAGGTAGTTATTCTTTTAAAAATGCCAAAAAGCATTTTAAAAAAATGAAAAAACATTTGACATTCTGGAATCTCCCATAGGCGGGAAAAAGATTCCAGAATCACTGGTCTTTTTCTATATTTATAGATCTGTCAGTATACATAATTTCAAACCCCTTTGTAAATATTTCTATTTTGTTATTTGTCCATTAATTATTGACAGAATATATTATGTTATACAACAAATTATCACCCAAGCAGAAGTGATAATAGTGGCAATGTAAGAATACATCAATTTATATTTCGAATTCAATAAATTAAAGAATGGAAACTCGTATCATGGACTAAATACGGACAGACTATAGAAACAGATCGGGCTCTGAATTTAGAGCTCAATCTGTTTTTATAGAAAATCAAAGACTAAATAACTAGATGCGATTAGTATCATGGAGCAACTAATTAAATTGGAAAAATTGATTAGCATGTTAAAATTTCCTCCCATCTTGTGTCCATACCATTGTCATAATCCCCTAAATTTGTCTTTCACTAGAATAAAGTTTACTACTACCCCTGTTCCATAAAAATAAATAGACTCATTTTCCTTTATTAGTAGTGTATTTACCTTTTTATTTTATTATTTGATACACATTGCTCACTCTGTCCATGAAAATAAAAGAATGTGAGAAAATTAAGAGATTAACTGACTAAAAAAGCCATAATTTGAGACGAATGAAAAAAAATAATACTACACTATCTTTATAGGACTGTGGGAGTATTATACTCACCTAAAATTAGTTGTTGATATAAATAAGGCTATAATAGAAAAAAATATATGAAATTGTTATTTTTCGATAACATTAATAAAAAATTTCTTAATCTATGTAAAAATAGAAGTGAACCTATTTTGGAGCAAGTATAAACTTTTTCTTGTAAGAAACTCATATTTTTCAATGGTCATCGATTTCTAAAAAAGGCACACATAAACAGTGTCTTATACAATTTCAGTGAAAAATCAAACTTATTCCAAATTTTGGAAAATTATCACATGTCATTATATTTAATGCTCTATGAGTGCATAACTCTCGAAACCATAATAACAACATACAGTGTTGACTAAAAAGCAATTTCCATTAAATCAAATACAATTTAACACGGAAAAGTTGATTGCCTCTAATTTTTGTTAACCATCATGTTATATGACATGATGAGATGGATGACACATTGGCTAGATTAATCACGGATCCTATTTCCGGTGAAAATATAGAAAGATATGAAATTATAATATGAATAAGTGATACTATCTATGTGATACAATTTCATTGAATGATTAAACATTATCCATATGATCAATGCCCAGTGAAACTATATCACGTAAACATGTCATTTATTTATATTATTTTTTCATGTCTTTCTAGAATTACTCATAAAAATATACTATCAATTGTTCAAGAGACCTATATATCTTTCTCAACTTCAACTCAAACTCCAATAAGACAGGAATTTCTTGAATGGGAATATTTGTTAGGGTTAATTTCACAAAAGGTCCCAAACCTTTGGGTTTAGAATCGGATAAGTTCTAAACCTTTTTTCGCTCTCTTAGGTCCCCGACCTTTCATAAATGAGCACAATAGGTCCCTCTTGTCTCTATTCTTTCAACTTTTCATATAAAATGACGATTTTACCCTTTCACCTTTTAATTTTAAAAACAAAACATTTAAAAATATTAAAAATAATAAAAAAGTTAAAAAAAACACCTACCGCATCTCTTACCCTCCCAAGAGAGCCGCTGAAAATAACTGTCGGAGTCATTTTTGGAGGCCAAAAAATTGTCAGAAACAGCAACAAACTACTGCCGTTTCTAGCAGCAGATATGGGAAGATGGATCCCCCCATTTTTGGCAGCAAAATGAGGGATCCACCCCCATATTGGCTGTCGGAATGGCAGCAAAATGCTGCAATTTCTGACAGTTTTTTATTGCCAAAAATGGCAACATTTTTGCTGCCATTCAGTAGCCAAAATGGAGGTGGAACCCCCCATTGTGCTGCCCATTGGGCATACGTCATGAAACAACAATGGCTGGTCAAAAAATGGATGAATAAAAGCATTATAAAGCCTACAATGGTAAAGTAGATCGGCGTAGGTGTCATGAAACAACAAGCAAAGATCAAGAAAACTCCCGCGTGAAACCTTGGGCAAGCCTTGGCTCGATGCAATTTTTGTATCCTCGTCATATGTTTGATCTGACAAACATCCAAGAATACACAAAACAAATGTGTGACAATACCAAGAGTATGCAAAAATCTATTACAAGCTAAGTATTATGAAGAGGCTCCCAAAAATGCCCATGCTCATCGCCCTGTAGCCCGCGGTTGCTGGTTGGGGCAAGTTTGTTGGTAATGGCCGGTGTTCCCATATCTACTATACCTCCGATGACCACCAAACATCTCGGCATGTGAAAAATGGTGGCTGGTGCATGGCCTTTCAGGTGGTCGCCTCACATTTGGGGACAACACACAGATTGATGCAATTTCAAGAGGCATATTCCAATCGCTTTCATTCCTTACAGGATAGATGGCTTCCGAGTATGCCTCCCGCCAATTGTGCGTAGTATAAAATTCAGAGCACAGCGTGTACAAGGAAATGCCTCTGGAACATCCCGTTCTTGTAGCATGTGCACATGGCATATGATTTAGATAGAACTCTCGACAAGTACATGTCTTCTCACATAGATTCACTGTGAATCTATTGCCTATGAGTCCAACTTCAACGGAATCTTCATCAACATCATTGACACTCACACCGGTGCCCCCATCAATGTTGCAAGTAGGTGGACCTCTATCTTTGAGGTTAGAATGGATGCACACTCATTGGCCTTAGTGCGCCCTGCATGGAACCACTCCTGTATTTTTCCACAAATATGCTCAACCAAGCATGTAATCGGTAGACGACGTGCATGGTTCAATACTGCGTTCAAGGATTCAGCATTGTTGGTCGTCATTATGTTGTATCTGTCTCCAGGGAAGTGTGCCCGTGACCAGTTCTTAATGCCAGCATTCTCCAAGTATGTTGCTATTCTACTGTTTATACAAAGGATTTGTGACATTACTCCCTCAAACTCCGCTATGCGATACGCCCTTGCTGCGTGTTTAAACAACAATATGGCATTAGACTTCCTATTATTCTGGACAAGATTCTTCTCTACGTACCATATACAACACCCATGATGGGAGGATGGTAACACCTTCTTGATAGTATATTCAATACATGATTGTCTATCTAAAACGAAGACTAATCTCTCTTTCTCCCCGAGTGCTCCTCTCAACTTGGACATAAACCAAACTCACGAGGCATTAGTTTCCCTGTCCACAACACACCAAGCAATGGGATAAATATATTTGTTCCCATCTTGTCCAGTTGCAACTATTAGAGTACCCTTGTAGGTCCCTTTGAGATGGCATGCATCGACGCATATTACTGGCTTGAGATAGGCCAGAAACCCTCTGATTGAGGCTCCAAAGGCTAGGAAAGAATATAGGAATCTGTCCTCATCATTCGTCTCAATATGAGTCACGGTGCTCGGATTGCGCTGTTTCAAAACGTGGCAATAGGAATGCAAGTTCCTGAAACTATCTATGGGATTGCCCTTGGCCAAAACCCAAGCAGATGCCATTCCACGCCATGCTTTAGTGTAATTGATCGTTACCCCCAACTGGCGCCGAACTTCTCTTATTACTCGTGAAGGAATATATGTTCTACTCTCTTCCTGTACCAGAGATTTGATGTGAAGAGCTATTAACGAGGCTGTGGCATGCTTTTGCAAATTGTGTCTAATGTCCACTGAGCATGTGTGTAAGGCTTCAAAACTATGGACCTGAAGAAACATATTAAAATGACATGAGATAGATATGTAATACAATCCCTGTCATCCAATCTCCTCAATCAACATTCCGGATATCAACGACTATTAATAACGGTATTTTAGCCCAACATCAACGGTATATTAGCCCAAAAACAATGGTATTCTTGGTTTTATCACAGATTCTCCTTTTTCCATTCAAATCTCAAGTGCAAACATTCTATGAAGAATTGTGACTGTTCCACGAAGAAAAAGTTTCACAACAGAAGATTCATGCCAAAATTTCAGAGATCTGAGAAGCCTTTCTTCAAAAAGAAGAAATGCAAATTCTTTAGAAGGAAGTTTTCTACAAAGAAAGGAAACATATGCTTCATCTGTGGAAAAAAGGGCCATTTTGCAAAGAACTGTCCTAGCAAGAAGAAGGATAAAATCCCACAACAAATCTTTGTTGCCACAAAAATGGACCCAGAAGATCATGAAGATCTTGAATCTCTATTCTCTGAGCAAGATGAACAATCTCCAGACACAATCATTGCAATCGACTATGATGAAGATTCCTCGGATTCCTCTGATGCTGATACAGATAGCATTTCTGAGTGCTATGGCATCCAAGTTGTCAATCTCTCGCTCTCATTATCTGTTCCCATGGTTAGAGTGCAAATTTTCCCAGGGAAATATGAAAAGCCAATCTCATTAATTGGATTATTTGATACAGGTGCGGCCAGTTCTATTCTCAATCTCGCAATACTTCTACCAGAAATGTGGAAGCCATATCAAGAAGTTTTTCAATTTGCCAATGGTTATTTTACCACTGAACTTATCAGTAAACCAGTACAGCTTTAGTTTTTTCCGGAATTAAGCCTTTATCACAGGTTTATTGGGTCTTCTTCACCAGGGAAAGATATTGTCATTGGATTTGATCTTATTCGACATCTATGGCAAAAGCGATTAATTTCTCTACCTGATGGTTTACGGTTCAAGTCCTATTATGTTCCTTACCTCCAACCAGGTATACATTTTTCTCTGCTACCCTACCAAAATATTACGGAAATCCTTACCCGAGATTGTTGTGCAGAATCTCCCATAGATTTTCTTAAAAAATGCACAAACCCTTTATGGAGAAACCCAGATTTCTTCATTTCTCTCACTTTTAAGAAAAATAAAGACATTAACCATACAAAAGCCAGCCACAATGAAATGAATCCAGAATACCTTCAACTTGCTACCAAAGAACTTGCCCAGTTGCAACAGGAAGGACTTATTGAACCGTCAACTTCTCCATGGGCATTTCAAGCCTTTTATGTTAACAAGAAAAGTGAAAAAGTCAGAGGAAAACTCAGATTAGTCATTGACTACAAGCCTCTCAATGCCTTCATTGCTGATGAAAAATTTCCCCTTCCAGACAGAACAACCATGTTTGCCAAGGTCTTTTCAAAGTTTGATCTTAAAGCAGGATTTTGACAACTAGGTACTGCTCCTGAAGAGCGATACAAAATAGCCTTTTGCATTCCAAACCACCATTACCAATGGACTGTAATGACTTTTGGTCTCAAAACAGCACCCTCATTATTTCAAAAGGCTATGACACGGATATTTGATCCTCTTCTCTCCACTGCTTCGTTCTGTATTGATGATATTCTCCTCTTTTCCGAGGATGAAATTTCTCACGAGCAGTTGTTATCCCAATTTACCAATATTGTCAAAAAATATGGCATTATGCTTTCTCAGAAGAAAATGGTGATTGGGACAAATGAAATGGATTTCTTGGGGATGCACATTAAAGACGATCAATATTCTTTACTGTCTCACGTTGGTCAAGAGCTTTTGAAATTCCCAGACGAGAATCTTTCAAAGACTGAAGTTCAACAATTTCTTGGAATTGTTAATTACATGGCAGAATTTATGGATCATCTAGCCTCTACATCAGGCCACTCCAGGATATGTTGAAGATAAATCCTCCTCCTTGGTCTTCATCTCAAATAAAAGCTGTTCAAGCCATTAAAGAAAAGTGTCCTCATTGCCTTCTTTACAGATTCCTACTGACGGGAAAAGAATACTTCAGACAGACGCAAGTGATTGCTTTTGGGCAGCTGTCTTGCTAGAAGAGTAAGATGGAAAAAAGAGAATCTGTGGATATAAAAGTGGATCATTTTCTGATGCAGAAAAACACTACCATTCCACTTTCAAGGAAATCCTCGCTGTTAAAAGAGGAATTGAAAAGTTCCAATTCCATCGCATTGGTCACCACTTTCTCATTGAAATGGACATGTCTGCTTTTCTGAAGATGCTCAACTTTAAAAGGAAGTAGATCCCTCACTCTCAACTACTCAGATGGGCAGAATGGTTTTCTAACTTCACATTTGAAGTACAGTACATCAAAGGCAAAAATAATCTCCTCCCAGATCTCTTGTCCAGACCAAAACTACTTTCATCTCAGGCTATACATATTCCCGTTATCTGTATGATGCAACCTTTCAACTTTGTTCATAATTCTCCCCTTGATCTCCAACAACTAATGCAAGCTAAAACAATCAAAGCCAGAGCAAAAGAATCCCTGTTCAAATATCAGTCTATTCTGATTCGTGAACATGGCATTGATGTTCTTGGAAATTTGGGATTCCATCCAGATTATCCATTTCTCACGCTATTCAGGTTCAATCAGTTCAGTGAAAATAGTTTCAGAAGCATCCTTGAAAACTATGTCTTTTGCAATAAATTATTATGCTTTCTTTGGAATACACTAGAGTTATATCAAATTGGCATATGATTTTCAGTACACAAAATGATCAGTTATGTCAGGCATCTACAAATTTGTTCCAATGTCTTTACGACATCAAGGTACTATCCAAAGATTTTCTTTGAATGGTTCTACCCACTTGATTATTGGATCAAGATGTTTGAAGCTTACTGCCTGAAACACAAAGATCTCAGGACTTCTGTAGAAAATCTCCATGTGATTCCCATCTTCCAAAGACAAGGATACTTCACAGAACTAAATGCTTATTACCATTTTTCACATATCAAGGAATACTCTTTTTTCCCCTTTGATCTTTTTAAAGATTGGGAAAAGTATCCAAAAGAGTTCCGAGAATACCAGAGAAGAATGGCAGAAATTAATCAATCCATTCCCCCTGAGATCTGGCCAAAGATTGAAGATGATGCTCCTTGGGAATTCCTCCCTAGTTATTATCAGAAAAGGATACAGAAAGTTATTGAAATTCATGTGCCCAGGTTTGACAAGACAAAAGGAATGGCAATCACATCAGTTCTGTGCTGGGCCTCAAAAGTCCAAGAACCTCAAACTAATCTTGATGATGATGCACCATGGAATCAATTATTCTTGGGCAGACCTTCCCAAAGTCTTGGTATTACAAGTAAATACCCTTAATGGTCTCAAGAAGGACAATCTACTCGGAAGAGACTCTTTGAAGCAAATATATCTTCCTCAAAAGCAGGACCTAACAGTTCCACAACTCTCACAAAATCAAGCAAAGGAAAAGAAAAGAAATCTGAATCGCCAGATTGGACTGATAGTACATTTCAAGACTCCCAAGATCCAAATGCCATTGATCCTGATTTACTAGAACATTTAGAAGAACAAGTATGGCAGGAGCACTTAAACCCAGAAAATCAGCCATGGTGGAAGCGCTTTGGATACCCATCAGATCCAGATGATCTTGATGTCTCTGGACCCGAAGTAAATCTTGGAACACCATAATCTTATCCAAAGGGAATCTCTGCGTATGTGTTTGTATTATTATCTCTTTATTAAAGTATTATTCGTGTGTCTTTTGAGTCATGTTTGTCGGCCATATGTTTTTGGCTTTTTGTATCTTTATTTACGCATGTTAAAGTATCCAAGCCATATATCGGCCACCTTGTAAAATTATTAGAGTCTGTGATGCAGGAAGTGACTTCACTTAGTTTGTCCGTGTCCTCACTCCTTTGCCTATATAAGAGGTGTGCTTGTAGTCTTGGAAATCAGAGTTTGGCAAGCAATAAAATAAATTCTTTGTATTATCTCTCCATGTCTTTCTAAATTCTCCCTCTTCTTCCTTAGCATCCTATGAATCTTTGAGCCCTCAGTAGCTCCCTAAGGTATGTATCATGCAAGAATTGAGTAGTAGTATAGTTGCATCTCTGAGGTGATCCTCTGTACCTGCTGACCATGATCCGCTACGGTGGTGTGTGTGCACCTAAGAGTCCGGCCCCCTTTTGAGTCAGTGAGGTAGGTGTTGTTTTTGGGCTAGAATACTGTGGTTCACACTCCCGCCGCTAGGTTGGTATCAGGGCCACACACAGAACTGTTTTTGAGTCTAGAATCTAGGGACTCAAAAAACTCTTGTTAGTTTTTTGAGTTCGAAATCAAGGGAATGATTCGCAATACAGGCATGCTGATAGTCAGCATAATGAGTATCAAGCAAAGCAATCTTGGAAACTGCAGGTAAATCCTTTCTACCATGAAGGGTAAGAGCAATCTGTACGGCCAAAGTGAATATGAGTATATCCTGCTGCTAACCATTCCCTAGGTAGATGAGAGGGAATTTCAAGAGCAACCATATGCTTTTGCTCAGTTGCAGGTAGTAGATACTGGTCAAACTTGGAGGCTTGGACATATTATTTAACTTGAGATTTGGATGGAGAAACAAGACTCTTAACAGTTCTAGAAAAAGACTGTTTAGGCTTCATATAGGTAGAATATGGATTTACAAGGGGAAGACTAGTAAGAGAAACTTTATCATCATCAGACAGACAGGTAATCTCATATAAGTATTCCATTCTTGAAGAGTTGGATGTAGGAAGAGAAGAGGTAGGAGTAAGTGCAGTGGAAGAGAAAGACATATTTATGGAAAAGTTTCTTCCTTAACACCCTTGAATCATCAAGACAAACTAGCAAACTCCTAAGAACATGTACCAGCAAGAAAGCGACCTGGGTCTGATACCAACCTAGCGGCGGGAGCGCGAACCACGGTATTCTAGCCCAAAAACAACGCCTACCTCACCGACTCGAAAGGGGGCCGGACTCTTGGGTTCACACACCACCGTAGGGGATCATGGTCAGTGGGTATAGAGGATCACCTCAGAGGTGCAACTGTACTACCAATCAGTTCTTGCCTAATACATGCCTTAAGGAGCTACTGAGGGCTCAAAGATTCATAGGATGCTAAGGAAGAAGAGGGAGAATTTAGAAAGACATGGAGAGATAATACAAAGAATTTATTTTATTGCTTGCCAAACTCTGATTTCCAAGACTACAAGCACACCTCTTATATAGGCAAAGAAGTGAGGACACAGACAAACTAAGTGAAGTCGCTTCCTGCGTCACAGACTCTAATAATTTTACAAGGTGGCCGATATATGGCTTGTATATTTTAACACGCGTAAATAAAGACACAAAAAGCCAAAAACATATGGCCGACAAACATGACTCAAAAGACACATGAATAATACTTTAATAATGATATAATAATACAGACATATATGCAGAGATTCTCTTTGGATAATATTATGGTGTTCCAAGATTTGCTTCAGGTCCAGAGACATCAGGATCATCTGGATCTGATGGGTATCCAAAGCGCTTCCACCATGACTGATTTTCTGGGTTTAAGTGCTCCTGCCATACTTGTTCTTCTAAATGTTCTAGTAAATCAGGATCAATGGCGTTCAGATCTTGGGAGTCTTGAAATGCACTATCAGTCCAATCTGGTGATTGAGATTTCTTTGCTTTTCCTTTGCTTGATTTTGTAAGAGTTGTGGAACTGCTAGGTCCTGCTTCTGAGGAAGATATATTTGCTTCAAAGAGTCTTTTCCTAGTAGATTGTCCTTCTTGTGTCCACTTAGTGTACTTACTGGTGATACCAAGACTTTGGGAAGGTCTGCCCAAGGATAATTGATTCCATGGTGCATCATCATCAAGATTAGTTTGGGGTTCTTGGACTTTTGAGGCCCAGCACGGAACTGATGTGGTTGCCATTCCTTTTGTCTTGTCAAACCTGGACATATGAATTTCAATGTCTTTCTGGATCCTTTTCCGATAATCACTAGGGATGAATTCCCAAGGAGCATCATCTTCAATCTTTGGCCAGATCTCAGGGGGAATGGATTGATTGATTTCTGCCATTCTTCTCTGGAATTCTCCGAATTCCCAATCTTTAAAAAGATCAAAAGGGAAAAGAGAGTATTCCTTGACATATGAAAAATGGTAATAAGCATTCAGTTCTGTGAAAAACAAAACTGAATGCCTTTTGTATTATTTTTATGTTTTTGTATTATTTTTATGTTTGCCTTTGATGTGCTTTTGATCTAGGAGGAGATTATTTTTGCCTTTAATGTTTGTTGTTCTTACAAGCCTAAGGATCTGGAAAGACATTTCCGCAATGCTGTTCAAAGGTACTATGTTATTGGCAGATTCGATAATGCTAATGTTAAACAAGCTTATTTAAATTCTATTCCTGACCCTGCAACAAACATCCCTTGGAGAACCTCAAGGATGGATTATGAAAACTCTGAAGAAACTTTGTATCCAGACAGAGTTTCTTAAAGAAGTCAGTACAACAAGCAGTAAACTGAAAAATACTTGTACAAATCCAGCCTTACAGATCAAGTGCAAACATTCTATGAAGAATTGTGACTGCTCCACGAAGAAGAAGTTTCACAAGAGAAGATTCAGGCCGAAATTTCAGAGATTTGAGAAGCCTTTCTTCAAAAAGAAGAAACACAAATTCTTTAGAAGGAAGTATTCTACAAAAAAAGGAAACAGATGCTTCATCTGTGGAAAAAAGGGCCATTTTGTAAAGAACTGTCCTAACAAGAAGAAGGATAAAATCCTTCAACAAATCTTTGTTGCCACAAAAATGGACCCGGAAGATCATGAAAACCTTGAATCTCTATTCTCTGAGCAAGAAACAGTCTCCAGACACAATCTTTGCAATCGACTATGATGAAGATTCCTCAGATTCCTCTGATGATGATACAGATAGCATTTTTGATTGCTATGGCATCCAAGTTGTCAATCTTTCACTCCCATTATCTGTTCCCATGGTTAAAGTGCAAATTTTCCCAAGGAAATATGAAAAGCCAATCTCATTAATTGGATTATTTGATACATGTGCTGCTAGTTCTATTCTCAATCCCGCAATACTTCCACCAGAAATGTGGAAACGATATCAAGAAGTTTTTCAATCTGCCAGTGGTTATTTTACCACTGAACTTATCAGTAAACCGGTAAAGCTTCAGTTCTTTCTGGAATTAAGCCTTTATCACAAGTTTATTGGGTCTTCCTCACCAGAGAAAGATATTGTCATTGGATTTGATCTTATTCGACAGCTATGGCAAAAGCGAGTTATTTCTCTACCTAATGGTTTACTGTTCAAGTCTTATTATGTTCCTTACGTCCAACCAGGTGTACATTTTTCTCTGCTACCCTACCAAAATATTACTGAAATCCTTACCCGAGATTGTTGTGTAGAATCTCACACAGATTTTCTTACAAAATGCACAAACCCTTTATGGAAAAACCCAGATTTCTTCATTTCTATCCCATTCAAGAAAAATGAAGACATTAACCCTGCAAAAGCCAGCCACAATGGAATGAATCCAGAACAACTTCAACTTGCTACCAAAGAACTTGCCTAGTTACAACAGGAAGGACTTATTGAACCAACAACATCTCCATGGGCATGTCAAGCCTTTTATGTTAACAAGAGAAGTGAACAAGTCAGAGGAAAACTCAAATTAGTCATTGACTACAAGCCAGTCAATGCCATCATTGCTGATGAAAAATTTCCCCTTCCAGACAGAAAAACCATGTTTTCCAATCTATCCAAAGCTAAGGTCTTTTCAAAGTTTGATCTTAAAGTAGGATTTTGGCAACTAGGTATTGCTCCTAAAGAGCGATACAAAACAGCCTTCTGCATTCCAAACCACCATTACCAATGGACTGTAATGCCTTTTGGTCTCAAAACAGCACCCTCATTATTTCAAAAGACCATGACAAGGATATTTTATCCCCTTCTCTCCACTGCTTTGGTCTATATTGATGATATTCTCCTCTTTTCCGAGGATGAAATTTTTCACGAGCAGTTGTTATCCCAATTTACCAATATTGTCAAAAAATATGGCATTATGCTTTCTCAGAATAAAATGGTGATTGGGACAAATGAAATTGATTTCTTGGGGATGGACATTAAAGACGCTCAATACTCTTTACATTCTCATGTTGGTCAAGAGCTTTTGAAATTCCCAGACAAGAATCTTTCAAAGACTGAAGTTCAACAATTTCTTGGAATTGTTAATTACATGGCAGAATTTGTGGATCATCTAGCCTCTATATCAGGCCACTCCAGGATATGTTGAAGGAAAATCCTCGTCCTTGGTCTTCAGCTCAAACAAAAGCTGTTCAAGCCATTAAAGAAAAAGTGTCTTCATTGCCTTCTTTACAAATTCCTATTGACAGGAAAAGAATACTTCAGACGGATGCAAGTGATTGCTTTTGGGCAGCTGTCTTGCTAGAAGAGCAAGATGAAAAAAGGAGAATCTGTGGATATAAAAGTGGATCATTTTCTGACTCAGAAAAACATTACCATTCCACTTTCAAGGAAATCCTCGCTGTTAAAAGAGGAATTGAAAAGTTCCAATTCCATCTCATTGGTCACCACTTTCTCATTGAAATAGACATGTCTGCTTTTCCAAAGATGTTCAACTTTAAAATGAAGCAAATCCCTCACTCTCAACTACTCATATGGGTAGAATGGTTTTCTAACTTCACCTTTGAAGTAAAGCACATCAAAGGCAAAAATAATCTCCTTCTAGATCTCTTGTCTAGACGAAAACCACCTTCCTCTCAGGCTATACAGATTCCCGTTATTTGTATGATGCAACCTTTTAACTTTGTTCATAATTCTCCCCCATATCTCTAGCAACTAATGCAAGCTAAAACAATCAAAGCCAGAACAAAAGAATCCCTTGAAAACAGATTACCTTTTGACTCCCAGGAAAGAGAGATTCGCTCTCTCAAAACCTAACTGTCTTCCCTAGAACGTCAAACAGTAGTATCTGTACCACCATCTGCACTATATTTCCCCTCAGCATCTATACCCTTTACTGATACCTAAAACATAGTACAAGTTGTATCACGGAATGGTAATGACAGCCCACCAATTAACCTGTATTCTACATAATAGCAACACAAGTAAATGGTCAGGGAGGTAGGTGCCCAAATTTAATTTGCTTTAGCCAAGTATCCAAACACATTAATCTAAAGTTTGCATGTCTTCTTATTTGAGTGATATTATATCTGCGTGAACGCACCTTGAAGATGGTAGAGTCCTAGATCCTTGTGGCACGCGTATCCCAGTGGCAATTAGTGTCTAGGCGAATGGCAGTTATTATCTTTTTGGTTGGACCTCTTGATCTTGAACCTAAATCTTTGGTTAAGTGCGAGCAGCCGTAGTTGTGTCAACACCTCCTTCTTGCTGAAGAATAAAAGCCCTTATTCAAAAACAGGGGCAAATGGGCCTTCAAATGAGTAATTGGTTACACATCTGGGCAAACCCGCATTGTTAGCGTTATTGGCTGTGCCGGTATTGCTCTCTGTCGGCTCTTCCTCTATAGCTTGTTGCTCTATACCTATATGTACAGAGAGGTCATCATTTGTTCCACCATTTGCCTCTCCAATGCTTTGGTCACCATTATTAGTGTCTCCAATATATGTTCCTCTGGCTACCTCATCAGTGGCTGTGTAGTTTGGGCCGTTCTTGACGTATGTGTGGCTGTGTAGTTTGGGCCGTTCTAGCATCATTTGGGGTGACAATTATACATAATGCCACCTGTTCGCGTAGAGACATGAACCAGCTGAGGTCTTCGGCATCATATATTTCTGCAGGGGAATGTCCATTTCAGGCACTTTAAATGCCAAAGAGAAGCCAATACGCCGAATGTCTATGCTCAACTTTTCTACTATCCTGCTTCGTAGTTCACCAATTGTGACATTGCCTTGTACCACAATTGAAGTGCTTGCTCTACCATTCCACTGCCAATTGTCATCTATCCTTTCAAACTGACCCAAGTGTGACAATATAACTCTAGCCATGAGCCGAAAAATCTGCAAATGATCAAGCTATAAGTGGCAAGGAGTGAATGCAATAGTAAAAAAGATTGAAGTAGTCCAAATGGCACGCGAATAAATAGAAGTAAACCCAATTCATAAGTTTTTCAATATATGCACATCTCAATAAAATAGGAATGGTCACACACTATCAAAATTTTATAGCATCATGCAATCATTAAATGTTCAAATACGCACAATTACTTATAGTTTTACTCCTACTTATAGCATGTGCGTCAAGCAAGTTTATTCATTGACTGAGGAAGAGATCGGAAGAGCATTTGAATAACGGTGTGCCCATCAACCTAAGTACGAATTGCCACATGCACATCAACCAATTTTATAAATCAACCAAATTTATTCAACAAACTAAAAGTATCTACATACATCTACCCAAATTTGATACGTCAACCGCAGACACATCATGAATTAGGAATTCTCACAGCATATACGTTAACCAAATTTATTCAACAAATTAGCACTTGTCACACACGATCAAATTTTAATGGCATAGTGATCTCATTACCTATTCCACTACGCACAATTACTCATACTTCTACTCCTGCTCCGAGCATATGCATCAACCTAAATTATTCAATTAGTCAACGAATTGCTTTTAAATTTGAATCATGTCTTACCCATCAACCAAATTACAAATTGCCACATGCACATCTACCAAATTTATACATCAACCTAATTTATTCCACAATTTAGGAATTGGCACATTCATCAACCAAATTTATATACCTTGTAAATTAGGAATTCTCATACCATATCATCAACCAAATTTATTCAACAATTTAGAAATTCTCACAACTGATCAAATTTTTATGCAAAATGCAATCAACTATGCACCATTACTTGTAGTTTTACTTCTGCTCAGGCCATATACATCAACCAAATTTATTTTGTGAGTGAAGGAATTGCTTTTAATCTTGAATAATAGCGATCCTAACCTCCATATGGTCTTTTTCCCTATAAGCATAGAATTATTAGGCATTACAACTGTCAATCTTGACAAGTTGTTATCACATCAAGCTGTGGAATATATAGCATGCCATGTCTCATGTTCAACATTCATGCATATTCATATTTAACCACAATCTCAACAGGTTGTTTTGTAGAGATTGATGATTGACAATTTCCTAGACAGTTCAGACTGTCTCTAATTCCAGTATACTGACCCAGAAGACTCTTCTTGATAACTAAGAGCATCAGTGTTGTTTCTAAGAAGCAGCAACCAATTATCACCTTGCAATTAATGAATCTTAAATGCCATCCAGCCAACAAAATGAAAATTAATCACCTACGTCCATGGCAATAATAAATGAGGAACTCATTTATCCGGCACATCCACCAGTTCTTCTTCAAAAAGGGTAGACGAAAATTTCTACAATTGCATTAAATACAGTATCATTAATAGGGAAGATTGCTAACCTATTCAGGAAACCAAGAATCCAAAACTTTCAGTTGAACAGTCCTTTCTCGAATTTATCAATCGGGGGTTCAGGCTTGCATTCACTTTTTTTGGCCGGTTCCTAGGGATCTTCTTTTGCCTTCGTACGTTCTCCTTATTCTGTTCTTCTGCAACTAATTTCAGCATATCTCTTTCTTTTTTTTCCCTTTTAATGACTGGATTTTCTGCTTCCATCCTCCCTCCTTTGCCTGTTGGTTATTACCCATTGTAGATTGAAGATTTCTGGTGGCCAACTTCATGAATTGCTGATCTTTTCCCGCATTTCCTGCTCCGTACGCTGCTGAATTCAGCTACGGCAGAACATAGATCATGTTTGGGAGCCCAATTAATGCTGAGGGGTTTTAATGTAATTTTGTGCTCCTTTTTGCCATTTTTGCACTGGCTTTCAATAGGTGCTATTTTTGAACTTTACTTGATGTTTTTTTGCCATCTTAGAAATTGACCCAACAATCTAATTACCTTTGCCTCAAGAAAGATGTCATTCTGTCAACATATCCTTTGCCTCAACATTGGCACCATTGTGTCAATAGATGCTTCAATCCGTATTGAACATTTTCATATGCCCCCTTCACCATTCTAAGAATCGAATCAACATGGGTTCTAAAAAACTCAATTACAAAGTATGAATGAAAATGAGAAGGGAAAGTGTCACTTCGTAAAAGAAAAGCGTGTAACATAAACAAAATATTCAAATATTCATATTAAAATTAAAATGAAAGTGAGCACATCAAGGTGGTTTACTGGAGAGGGAAAAGAGATTAAACCTTTTTAGAACACAAGAATTGTCCCTTAACATATGGCAATATATACAAAAAGTAGCCAAAAAAAAAAAAAGAAACAAAATCATACTACACCGCTATTGTCAGCCCTAAAATGAAAATGGTTACTGTGCCTTTTGGCTAGAATTTCCAACTGCCACACAGCCGTAGAAAGCAAACCATAATCGTTTTGGTTTTCAGTTTCCCTAAGTTCACTGCCAGCCTCATTGGTCTGGCCAAATTTTATATCAAATTTTTTGTTGCCGACAGTTCCTGGCACTCAGATTATCAAGACCAGGTTGGACTTCAAATATTTCATATTAATAAGTAAAATGCTCATTTGGAAGATTTCGAATGAAATAGGCATTTTAATCAATTAAAGTATCAAATATTAGGAATTAATTTAGGATTTGGAAGCGATTACGGAGTTGAATTTGATGAGAATGAGAGTGGGAGGAACCGAGATTTAGGGAAATAATTAGGAAAAAATGATGAAAAGAATTTGGTATTTGACAATCTAGAAGAAAAAGGAGAAAAACTAGAAATCTTAATTAATAAAATAAAAAATAAAAAATGTATAAATGTACTGTGAGTTTCACCATAGGAAATAGGCGGGGAAAAAAGAATTGACTCACTATGTTCTTTTAATCTATAGAAGATAACATGATTCCACCTTTTTCTTACTTATGACTTTAAAACGGTAGCAATATCTCTCTTTCCAAAAAAAAAATAAAATAAAATCATAATAATATAAATATTTTTTTACTCATCACGCAACCATTATTATAATTACAACATGAGTAATGCTAATATCTACGCTCTAGTTAGTTTCCTTTTATTGGGTAATCATTGGGTATATATTCACTAACTAATAGACAATTTTCTAGAATTAGTTGTTAGTTTCAACTTCAAGATGTGCCCAATGAAAAATATTAATGTCTGTACTTTGCTGTCACATGATCACTCTAATATATCAATGAAGTTGATTTTATAACAAAGTCAATAGTTCTATCTAAAAAAAATACATAAACTATCAGTAGCCATATGTGATGTAAATTTTCTTCCCGTCTTAAAAATTATATTAGCAAAATACATTATGTGGTAGAGAGCCATTACTTTTGGTTTTTATCTGTTGGCGGAAATGTATCTCTAATTTACTACCCGTTTACTCATTTTTGAAAAATTGATGAAATAAATTTTAATGGTACAAAAATATTTACCTAGTTATTCATGCTAAATGTGTAAAAATAGAAAATTTGTTTATCATTGTAGAAATAATTTTCCCTTGTTTTTGAATTTAGAACTAAAAGCATCTACAATTGATATGTAAATTTTAACTTAGTTACATAATAATCATCATTATCGTAGATTTTAAATGATTATTAAGTGATACGTTATCATGTTAAATTTAACTATTAATTGATAACACAGTGGAGGTGTTGGAGTTAAACTACAATTTTAAAATGGCTCATATCAAATTCAATTCATTAATGCCAAAGTTTTCATTTGAGTTATATATTAGCAGATCATTGTCCTTCTAATTTTAGTATGGGATGTGATAATTTTACTGTAACTTACTATAATTATAATTTTACTTTAACTTACTATATTAATTAATTTATTACGTAAGTGACTATAATTTTTTGTCTTTCAACTTTACAAATATGTTTACAGAAACAGTGTCAAACCCCTTTATAACAAATTTCACACAAATATAATAGAGTACAAATGCCATAATTTTTAATATATTTTTTAATATATTATTTGAGTAACGTTTTATCATAAGCATGATTTTTTTGAAATTATATGTATCATTTTTTAAGTTCCAAGAATTGCAGGAGGATATCCTATCCTCCCTAGCTATATATAAATAGCTTAGTGCAATTATCATTGTTCATCCAATTTTGGTGCAACGTTTGCTGCACAAAGTACCCATGGACTATTTTTTGATTACCAATTTTATAAGTTTCAATCTGACACTATATGTTATAGCATTATATAGTGTCATATGATCATCTAATGTGTATCGAGAGACGCCACATGAGAACCACAACTATGTGACCTGCATCGATTTATGCCACATGGTTATATGGTACTACATAATACCATACATATAGTTTTATATCATTTTCACCAATTTCCCACCTCTTTTTACCAATTCTCATTGCCTTACTTGGCTTCCAACCTTGGCTCAAAGCACTATACCACCCTCACCTACTCCCCACAAGGTCACAACTTGTTTGTTTTCTTGCACTCCACCTCTCTTCCTTTTCTTCCCCATGCTGGAATTGATGACAATGAAATTTTGTAAAGAAATAGATCAGGCTTCAAAAATGGAGCTTGATCGCTCATGTGGTGCACATCTAACAAAAACAGTCCCACATTAGAGCCTAATCTATTTCCATAGCATGATTGATAACAACCCCTATTCATTGGCACAAATTATTGGGTCTCCATTTTTTTCTTTTCTTTTTCTCTCTCAAATTTTTTTGTTCCCTTTCTTTTTTCGTATTTGTATAAATTTCTGTATCCACTCCCTGTAGGCAGCATCAAAAACAGTAAAGCAATTGAAGGAGAATCTGGCAAAAAGGACCGACCCTTGAAGAGCGAAAAGGAAAATGGCAAATTTTGTTTACAATCGATTTGTCACTTCGACCTATAAAAACTCCTCTGTGTTAACTTTATGCTGAGCTTTTTAGCTTCTTGAAATTTTGAAATGCTATCTTTTGTTGAAGTGAATGGTAAAATGACCTTCTTTGTTGTTGTCCTCTTCTAATTCTCCGTTTGTATAAGCTCCATTACCTTGAAAATAGAAAGGGTTCTCTTTCTTCTTGTTTCCTTTATTGGTTCGCTGGATGACAATACAGTTCTGACTTGTGCTTTTCGTATTGTTTGGCATAGATGGTGAAGGAAGAGATAGTACGAGCTAGATTTATTCCTTCAGTCATGGTCAATTTGGTGAATACTTGACATTGTCAAAAGACCTTTCCAATATCCCCATATTAGCAAGAATGTGTACGGATTGATATCATTATATATATTTTTTCCTACTACTAATTTAAGTTCTTTTCCACATTGATAATCCATAGGGCATAATTTCTTTTGCTTTTTAGATGCTGACTGCAATAATGTCAATTCATTGAGGCATATACTGCAAGTTGACCATTATAGTAAACTGAAGATCTCCGAGCTTAACTTAATTAGGATATCTGGATATGTATATTTACCATTAGTTTTGAAGAGCTAGAAATATTGTATGCTTATTTTAGAGCTAGAAATATTGTCTTCTTATTTAAAAATAGAATTGATTTGCAAACAAGGTCTGTTTTCTAGAATTTGGTTTATTTCTTCTATATTCATTTGGTTATATTATGCCATTTTCTATGTTTGATTGGAATTTTTCCATAATCATTAAGTTAAAGAAAGAGATATAGCATTTCCATGTTTTTATGATGATTGTCAGGTCATTATTGATGATCTCACCATAATCACTGGGTTATAGTTTTTTTAATTTATTTTTTAAGGGACTTGTCTTGTAGTTTAATGATGAAAATATTGTTTTTTTTTCCGCCATTTGGAATTAGAAACTTTTCTTTTCTTTTTTTTTTCTTTTCGGGAATTGTGTGACGATCAACGGGTTTTTCCTTGGATAAACTCTAGGTCGGAAACATGAGAGCCTTGCTCAAATGTTTTAGGTGAATACTTGTATAAATTTGTAACTAAGATATATATAGATATGCTTGAATATTCAACATTCTTACTTGCGTTTGGAATATCGTGTTGATGCTAAAGATATCCACCAATGATTCAGACTATATTTTACTTTAAAATGTTATGTACTGATCATTGGGTATTTATATTTTCTATACAGTTTACATGCTGATTTTTGGGTATGAACTATTGAACTTCCTTTTCTTTTACCATAATAATATTGAATATTTGAAGTCTATGCATAATAGAATTATCTGTTTTACCACTGGAGGGGAAGATTGACAAGTTTATAATATTATTTTTACCATGAATGAATTAAAGTAAATGCTGGAGCATGACCAAGAACTACCATTTCTAGGAAGTGTTCATTGTAGTTGCTTGTGCACTTTCATATAACCCTATATGTTATTAGGTGTTTCTGTTAGAATTTGTGCAATATTAATTGGGTTTTTTCTTATTTTAAGAAAACTAGTTGGATAAAGTAGCTTAACATTGCCTGAATGCCCATTAGGTTATTTATGATAATAACTGGTATTTTGGGCTTAGTGTACCTTTATCGGCTTAGACCTATTAATATGACTTGTGGAACAAATGTAGGCCCATTAGGGTTTTCATAATGGGTAAAACCCTAGTGATGTCTATATAAAGGCTAGGTCCCTCTTCTCTCAAGATACGAGATCGTCTCTATCCATTGGTGGCGATTGTTGCACAATATTATAGAAGGAAAGGAAGATTTAGTCTGCAGCGTGTGCAATTGTGCTTGCTGAATTTATCTGTAACGATGGATCCAAGATGTATCACTTTTTATCTCTTATATTCTTTGTGTTCTATATAATATGTGGATTGTTGAATAATTCTAACAGTTGGTATCAAAGCAACACCACATATTTGTATAGAACCATTGAACAAATATATTTTGATCTAAATTTGAAGTTTGAACCCGTGTCTGACTGCCTAATCAGTCTTGGTGATTTGGTGTTAATTTCTGAATCTAATAATTTGTTTTATTAGTTTTGTGATCTTAACAATCAATGTCTTCTGAAATTACATGAATGAAAGTTGCGTAATACTCAATTATTTTATATTCTTGATTCATTTTCATGTTTACGCAAACAATCATTGCATCATATTAAATTGTTTGTATATTCTGTAAGTTAAGATTAAAAAAAAAGTGGGCTTTTGTTCTGGAATCAGAGAGAGTTTGATTAGCATAACTTTTAGCCATGTGTTTGCACAATATGTGAATCTTAATTCGGGCATAACTGTTTTCATGACCCAGTGTTGGAATCATAAATTGAAGTAAATGGTAGCTGCCAAAGTGGCCCATGAACTAAAATTTATGGTTTTCAACAGTTATTGAGTTGTGTGTTTTTTTTTATATTGACATACATAATTTTCTGCCCAAAGGTGTTAATCATGTATCTGAATATAAGGAGCATGAAGTAAAGATCTAAATATATTTTGACTTGTAACTTTTATCCCAAAGGAGATTGTTTGTAAGTCATATGTTTTTCATTGATTTACTTGTTTAAGAATTTAATTCATGTATTATATTTTCTGCCCAAAGGTGATTTTATAATATACATCTTGAATTCTTGTGAGGATAATGCCATAAAGATTGCGGCTTATTCTTGTTTGTCTTCGGCCCATGTCTATAATTATGAACTTTTAATTCTACAGCTCCTTGCACTTTAGTGTTGGTAATCAAACTACAACCAGCGAAACTCTAACTGGCTCCAACTTTAAGAGATAGAAGGATGACATTTAGATTCAACTTGGTTTGAGGGACCATGACATTGCTATACGTGAGGAGGAACCTTCTAAGCCAACTGATGAGAGCTCTACTAAAGAAAAGCTAAGTATGAGAAATGGAAAAGAGATCGTTTGTCCTTAATGATAATTAAAATGACTATTTCTCATGATTTAATTGGAGCTATCCCTAAGAAAGAAAATGCTAAACAATTTTTTGATGAAACCGCTGAAAAATATAACTCATCTAAGAAAGCAAGATGCTGGAGATCTTATAGATAGGTTGACGAGTATGAAAAACGATGATGTGGGTGGTGTTAGAGCATATATCATGAAAATAGTTGACATAACTTCTAAGTTGACTGAGTTTAATATCCATATTGTCGAGTCTTTCCTTGTTCATCATGCTCTCAATTCTTTGCCTTCACAATTTGATCAATTCAAGACTTCCGATAATGCTTAAAAGGATAAATGGAGTACTAATGAATTAATCTCCATTTGTGATCAAGAGAAAAAGAGAATTCTTAGAGGTCTAGGAAACACTGTGAATTTCGTGAGCCAGCCATATTCTAAAGGACCTTCCTCTAATCACAACTATCATAGAAATAAGAAAAGTGGTAACAAGAACAATAACCAGAAAAATAATGGACCAAAGCCTAATATTAAAAAAGAGGTCAATTGCTGGTCTTGTAAACAAGCTGGTCATAAGAATACTAATTGTCAGAAAGTATAAGGTATGGTTAGAAAAGAAGAAGAAAGGAGTTAATCTCTATACCTTTGTTTGTTTTGAGGCTAGTTTGATAGATGCTCTTTTAAATTCTTGGTAGTTTGACTCTGGAGTCACTATCCATGTGGCTAATACCTTTCAGGGATTCAAGATTAAAAGAAAGTCAATTGATCATGAAAGAGTGTTGGTGGTTGGAAATGGCATTCAAGTTCAAGTTGAATTTATAGGAGTAATAGAATTCAAATTAGGGACTGGTTATGTTTTTGTTTTAAATGACGTTGCTTATGTATCGTCTTTTAGGCAAAATTTTATTTCTGTTTCTAGAATGGATCGCGCTGGATATTTCTTTAGTATTGGCAATGGAAATTTGAATTTGATCTATGATTCTATCGTTGTTGGTACTGCGACTTTATGTGATGAATTATATAAATTGAATTTTGTGTCAACCTTTAATTCTTCAAATGTTGAGAATGTTGGAATGAAAAGAAGCCTACAGTATAGGCGTCTGGACCATATTTCTAGAGAAAGAATAGAAAGGTTTGTTAAGAGTGATACTCTTCCTACAATTGACTTCGATGATTTTGGTACTTGTATTGATTGTATAAGGGGAAAGCTTACCAAGACTAAGAAAAGGAATGCAACCTGCAGTAATGAACTTTTAGAAATTATTCACACGGATATTAGCAGGCCATATGATCCTACTTTATCTGGCAATAAATATTTCATTATCTTCATTGATGATTTTTCACACTACGGATATGTGTATCTCATCACAGATAAGTCTCAAGCACTTGAGAAATTTAGGATTTTCAAGACTGAGGTTGAGAAACAATGAGAGAAAAGTATTAAGATTGTAAGATCTGACAGGGTGGAGAATATTATGGCAGACACGGGCCTAGTAGACAATGTATGGGGCGTTTTGTTGCATACTTGCAGAAGTGTAGAATAGTTGCCTGTTATACCATGCCTGGAACACCAGAACAAAATGGGGTAGTTGAATGAAGAAATCGTACACTGAAGGATATGATGAGAACTATGATGAGTAGATGCAGTTTACGTATGTCTCTTTGAGGTGAAGCTATTAAGACTGCGATGTATATTCTAAATAGAGTTCCTAGTAAATATGTTCCCAAGACTCCTTTTGAATTGTGGGTTGGTAGGAAGCCAAGCTTAAACCATTTCTGTGTTTGGGGTTGCCCTGTTGCAGTGAGGATCTATAATCCTACATAAAACAAGTTAGATCCTAAGACAATACGTCGTTACTTTATTGATTATCCTGAAAATTCTAAGGGTTTCAGATTTTATTGTCCTAATAAGGGTACAAAGGTTTTGGATTCTAATACAACAAAATTCTTAGAAAATGATATAAGTGAATACTCATGTTCTCATGCCAGGGAGGCTGACTTGGAAGAGAAAACTGTTACTATTCATATTCCAACTATACATGAAAGGGTAGTGGCACAACTAGTTCAGACGGAAGAAGTGCAACAGCTGATAGTAACATTCAATCTTTTCCTCCAGCACAAGCTACACATCCTGAAGTTCCTACTAGACGTTCTAAAAGAGAAAGTAGGTCTATAATTTCATATGATTATGTAGTGTATCTCTGTGAAAGTGATTATGATGTTAGTCATATGGCAGAGCCAGCATCATATAATCAAGCTATTTCAAGCATTTACTAAGATAAATGGTTGGAAGCAATGAGTGATGAAATTCGGTCTATGGCACATAATGATGTGTAGGAACTAGTTGATCAACCTAAAGGAGTACACCCTGTCGGTTGCAAATGGGTGTTCAGGACTAAAAAAGATTCAAAAGGGAATGTTGAAAGATACAAGGCAAGATTAGTTGCTAAGGGTTTTACTCAAAGAGAAGGTGTTGATTATAATGATACCTTTTTCCCTGTTTCTTCAAAGGATACTTTTAGAATTGTTATGGCACTAGTAGCACACTTTGATCTTGAACTTCATCTAATGGATGTAAAAACTATTTTCTTAAATGGACATTTGGATGAAAAAGTGTACATGTAACAACTAGAAGGATTTATAGAAAGTGGCAAAGAGCATCTGGTATGTAGATTGAAGAAGTCTATTTATGGCTTAAAGTAGGCTTCCCGGCAATGGTACTTGAAGTTTGATGAAATGATTACTTCTTTTAGTTTTATTGAAAATAAGATTGATCAATGTGTATATCTTAAGATCAGTGGAAGCAAGTTTATTTTTCTTGTACTCTATGTTGATGATATTCTTCTTGCCAGTGATGATTTGAACTTGCTTTATGATACTAAGCAAATGCTTTTCAAGACTTTTGATATGAAAGATTTTGGTGAAGCATCTTTTGTACTTGGAATTGTAATTCACAGGGATAGACGTAGAAATCTTTTGGGACTTTCTCAAAGATCATACATAGATCGTGTTGTGAAAAGGTTTAATATGCAAGACTGTAGACTTGGGGACTTGCCTATAACTAAAAGAGAATTGCCAAATAAGAAAAGTTGTCCCAAAAATGCAGTAGAGCAGCAAAAGATGGAGAATGTTCCTTATCCTAGTGCAGTTGGAAGCTTGATGTATGCTCAAGTGTGTTGGGAAGATTTTCATCTAATCCTGGGTATGAGCATTGGGTGTTGGCAAAGAAAGTTCTTAGATATCTACAAAGAACTAAAGATTTCATGCTTGTCTATAGAAAGGTTGATAATTTTGAGGTGGTAGGTTATAGAAATGCAGATATTGCAGGATCTCTAGATGAGAGGAAATCAACTTCTAGGTATGTTTTTATGTTAGTTTATAGAGCAATTTCATGGAAAAGTACAAAACAAACTCTTTTAGCATCTTCTACAATACAAGCAGAGTTTGTGGCATGTTATGGAGCTGCGACACAAGCTATGTGGTTGAAAAACTTTATTTCTAGACTTATGCTAGTTGATTCTATCTCCAAACCCATCAGTATTTATTGCGACAATAGTGCAGCTGTGTTCTTCACGAAGAATAATAAGGCTTCTAGTGGTTCTAAACATATAGAGATCAAGAATCTTTCAGTTAGAGAGATGGTCAAGAAAGGTGATAGTATTATAAAGCACATCAATATTGAAGTTATGATAACTAATCCATTAACTGAAGGACTTAGAACAATTGATTTTAAGAGAATGTTGTGCATATGGGTTTTTAGAGTCTTTTGATGTTCTTGGTTAGTAGGAGTTGTTGTTTCGTTGGTTTATTAATTACGTATGTTTTAATAAACTGATTTTGTTGTTAGATCCAAGTTTATTTAATATTTATGAGTATCAATCTTATACGCATTTTTATCAAATTTTTGTGATATGATGTTAGTAACGTTATTGTATATTTAGAGCTCTTATGCTTATTGTCACTATTGAGAGCTTTTGGACTCAACTCTTATGGATAGTAAAGGCCAAAGGGCTTATATAGACTTGATAAAATGATCACAAGGAAAATATCATTCTCTATACTACACTTCAAGTCATAATATGTTCATGTTGGCTTAATTGTCTGAACTGATGATCATAGTACGAATTTATGTAAATATATATTGACGACTATGATTTGATTTTGACAATCGAGTTGAACGGATCATATTTAAAGGTGATTCTATGTTAAGCTACAAATAAATTTTTTTAAGTGACCACTCAAAATTTTCCATTTTTGTTCATCCAACTATAGAGTCATTTTCTAAACTTTTTTTAAGGTTACCTATAAATAGTGCACAAGTGAGAGAATGTTAGAATTTGTGCAATATTAATTGGGTTTTTTCTTATTTTAAGAATACTAGTTGGATAAAGTAGCTTAACATTGCTTGAATGCCCATTAGGTTATATGTGATCATAACTGGTATTTTGGGCTTAGTGCACCTTTATGGGCTTAGACCCATTAATATGACTTGTGAAACAAGTGTAGGCCCATTAGGGTTTTCATAATGGGTGAAACCCTACTAATGTCTATATAAATGTTAGGTCTCCTCTTCTCTCAAGATACGAGATCATCTCTACCCATTAGTGGTGATTGTTGCAAAGTAGCAGAGAAGGAGAGGAAGATTTAGTCTGCAGCGTGTGTGATTGTGCTTGCTAAAGATTTAGTCTGCAGCGTGTGAGATAGTGCGATTGTGCTTGCAACGATGGATTCGAGAAGTATCACTTCAATCTCTCATACTATATGTGTTCTATATGATATGTGGATTATTAAATAATTGTAACAGTTTCTGCACCTGATGAATCAAACTTTTCGTTTTTTTAATTGTTTCTCTCTTTTATATTTATTTGTGATATTTGATTTTGATTTTCAATTTTTGTGCATGGCTAGAATGGAGGAAATGAAAATAGACTGAAAAAGACAAGTTTGAGATAAGCAATTTGAGAATTTTCCATAATAGCAACTATACTCTCACCCGTGCATTACACGTGATGATACTAAATCAAATTATATTTTAACATAAGCCACATTAAACTACAATATATTTGATTATTTTATTGTTAATTAATAGTTATTATATTTTACTTGATATGTAATACTATTAAGTGAGCTTAGTAGGGATAAGAAAAAGACCTGTCAAACTTGATATTCAAGGGTACCTGGCCATATTAAAACGGAGAATATTTGACGAAACGGGTAATTAGGTTGAGGATGGAACAAGGAAAATCTACCCGGCTTGAGAAAGGGGATGGGAAGATTATTGTACTTTTTACCCGTATCTAACATGTTTAACCATTTTTTGTTAGAAAAACTGTAATTACTTGCACCAGCCCGTGTCCGATTTAAGTAGCGATGGATACGAGGATAGGATAAAAAAATTTTGATGAGTAAGATAACGCCCGATCTCGACTCGGCCCATTGTTATTCTTAGACATCAAGAAATCAAACATATTAGTTTTTCTCTGTGACTATATCGTAATGGAAATTTAGTAAACTATAAAACGTTAGTTATAAACTATATTTATCTATATTTATTATATACAAAAGAAGTAACCGCCTATAAAAAATAATTAAAAATTAACAAGTTAGCTAAAAAGAAAATAGTCTAATTTAAACTACTCATACACCTGTGCGTTGTACGGAGTAGCAAATTAAGTAAAAAAATTAAATTGAAAACATAGAAATATGTAATATATTAATAATATATAAAAAAAATAAACAATATACATGTATATATACATAAATATATCTTTGTATATGTATGACATTTAACGGTCCTTTCATGCCATAAACACTAAATCTAGTCTTGCATCTAAAATCATATCGTGCATTGCACGAGATTATCAAATGAATTGAAGTCTAAGGAAATTGAAATAAAAAAGAAATTCAATATTATATATACAAACTTTAAATACAAATGTTGAGTAGTTCAAGAGGTTTTCAGCCTTCATCTTTGTCTGATGCAAACAGTTAAACAACTTTATCGTACATCTCCTATTTATCAAATAAATCCAATAGAGCCATTATAAGTGACAACTTCCTTCTTAAACCCCCTCCTTTTTCTATCTTTTTATCAATACTAGTTATATATCTGTGCGTTGCACGGAATAAAATAATTAGCCTAAAAAAATACTTGATAATTTAAAGAACTAAATAATCACAATTTTATAATGTATTACTCACTAATATACACATCTTATTAATAATTACAACTTTATTGCACACAATTCTTTCACTTAGCATGCAACTAATAAAATTGTAATTAAATTGTAATCACAATTTTATAATGTATTACTCACTAATGTACACATCTTATTAATAATTGCAATTTTATTGCATACAATTCTTTCACTTAGCATACAACTAATTTATGGAACAGGACTTTTAACTAATAAAAATAAGCATTAATGAGAAATTTTTTAATATAAATTTAATTTTACGCTGAATATGAAAACTAAGAAACTATGAGAAAGAGAGCATATAAAATTTATGTAACTCCAAAATTATCATACACTTATATCGTTGTTCTATAAATATAGTGCAAGAACTTTAGAAAACATTTATCACATTGATGGTATTCATTTATCAAAATAAATTCTTTACCATGTTCATTCTTTATCATATATTCTCAGAAAAATTGATTTTTAGCATCTCCTCATATGTTGTCATACATTCTCTAAAGAAATTATTATTCTTTAAATCTATTTTTTTAAAAAATCTAAAAGTACACAGCCTCCTATTACAAAAGATCTAAGGGAAGTAATATTACAACAAATGATAACTTCTATATGATTTACCCTTAACATTAATTTTTAACTACTTTTCACTCTAAAAATAATTTAAAAAAATTTTTATTCTAAATCAATATCATCAAATATTATTACTATAGTATCTTCTCAACCACTTAAATTACTAATATAAGAATGTGTATACGTTTAAAAGCATATAAAATAAAAGCATATATAAGCGGGAGAGTAGATACATATTTATATATTTATTTATTATTTTATTTACTTTTTTAGAAAATATCTCAACTCGAAAATCTAAATCCATATATAACTTTTATTTTTTATATATATTATAATTACGTATACTATATATATGTGTATAAAATAAATAAATATATATATATAATATATTAGAGATTTAATTTGAAACTTAATTAGTTGGAAATGTGTATATATACTATTATTAAAATAAACTAAATAAAAAATAGGCATATATAAGTAGAATAGTGGTTTTGACGGAAAAATTTGCATATGGCCACTATCCTACTTTAATACACACACACACATATATATATATATAAGATAAGATTATTTAAAGCTTCCTCACATGTGCAAGTCAAGGTGAAACTCAGAAAGCAAGTGGGATCCTCTATGTTGCTACACAAATAGTCATCAATTTATGAATGTTAAATTAAATTTAGATAGAAAAGAGATATGCACCATGCCAATCATCCATAATTGGTAGGCTAACTAATATTTGACTGATTGAGTTTTCTAATTACAATTATATGAATGTAACCATATTGTTAATATATATATAACTATTAAGAAACATAGTTATTAACTACCACAATAGAAATACCTTAATCCAACAACCAGTCTACTCCTTAATAGAATTTAACAAATTGCAAGATTTCAATTTATCTACAGACTTGAAAAAAGGACAAATAATTCAAAATTCAAACTCTGTTTGTGTAAATCAAACAAATAATAAAGAGATAGTATTGACGGATGAAGTAGGGCCTTCGAAAGAAAAACAACTTCATTCACTTCTGATATCTTTAAACCAAAAGATGTCACTGTTAACATAACCATTATCGACCAAGTTGACCAAGGAATATTTCTTTGTACCTCTTTAAGTAATTTTTCTGATGGATAAGACTCTGGTTAGAGGTTCCCCCATCCTCTCGACCAAACTTCAAATGCTCTATCTTTCCAAACCATAAAGCTAGTATGGTCCACAACAGAACATAGCACTTCTTAGTTTCTCATAAATATGTGAGACATCTTTGAAAGGAACAACGCATTCTTCATGAAGTTTCTTACCGCGTGACCGTGGTCACATAAACTGATAATCAATAAGTGCTCCATTTGATGCATTTCGAGAATCTCCCCATCGCCCAATTGGGTATTGGTCCCAATTAACCCAAAGTCCATGACATGTAGCTTTTTGGACAATTAGCCCACAATATAGGACGAACTTCTTCTTCATAGTCGAGAAGCTCCTCTTCTTATCAAAAAACATATCATCACAAATAATCAAATCAAATAATAAAAAAAAAAAAAAAACATATCATCAAAAAGTATAGGAATGCAAAAATTAAAAGGTAGTTTCGACCACATTTTTATCACAATTCCTTTCATTTAACTTCTCATAGAAAGTCTCGTACTCCAGGTTTTGCTGGTATAATCTACTGTACAGTGGTTGCACTCAAGCACATCTTTGACCTCCAATATCATAGAATCAATTAAGTCTTTTTCCTAGCCCAATTAGTTCAAGTATAGTCCACAATTAATTAATTAGATAATAGAATTTTAAAAGATTACTGCAGTCTTAGAGAAAAAGACATGAGACCTTTTGAACAACAGCGTAAGATCATTTTCCCAGTCAATATCCTAAACATTCTACAAAATTTGTTTTGGAATCAGGTAAAGGAGTAATAATCAAAGTTCAATCAGTTTATCAAGAACAATAAAAAGTGTAATTGCAGTAAAAGGAAAACAGGAACAAAGCTTGGAAGAAACCTTTGTCAGAAAAGCAAAAATTGATAAGCCTGGTCAGCAACAGATTTCAACTTAAATTGCCAAACTATCAATGTCCACATGGAAAAAAAAAAAATTATTGTATGAAGCAAGTGCATAATCAATTTCACACCCATTTAGTTTCAACCAAGCACAAACTTGAACTTTCTTTGACTGGTTTCTATCGGAACAATTTGATTCACATCAATAGAATGTTCAAAAACAAAGATGAGAAAAAAAAAATTACGTTACATCCTAAACAATTGATTTCTCTGTAGTCAACGTATGGTTCCAAGTAATTATTAAAACATTACATTTGTCACCAGTGAAATATAGATCAGACTATTGCCCGCTGCAATAAAATCAAAGTGAAGGTGACTGACTAAAAATATATTAATTCTCAAAATGCAAAAGCAGTAAAACTTTTATAAGCTTTTTCAAGAAAGTTAAATTTAATTATTTCTGATAGATGGAAAACACAAACTCAAGGATGTAAATCATCTGGATTTAAATATCGTGGGCAGTTGCGATGGAGAAGCTGTAGCAAAGTAGTCTTTCCATTCTGAAATCCAATGAAATTGGAGTATTTTAATTCAATCAAACTAACAATTTAAAGTATCGTGTCAAAAAAAGTAAGGAGAAAACAATCTACAATCCAATGAAATTGGAGTTTTGTCATCAAATTTCCATTAATGATGATCTGCACAAGAAGAAAACAAAAGGCAATATTCTTTGTAATATGCAAAACATCCAAGATCTAGATAGGAGAGGAGGCAAACCTAGGACATAAGTTTTGTGTCATCGACAATTGAAATAATTCACGCCAACGACCTCAAATAATGATCCAAACTCAAGATATGAAATGTAAATAGAGATGTAAAAAAAACTAAAAAGCTTCATAAAATCTGTTTCAACTTTAGACTCACCATACTTCCAAATCTGTCATGTGCTATCTTGTAAATATGCTTTCATCCCCTTCACAACTTGAGTTTACTCCTACAAAAATAGAGGTCAAGAGAATTTCCAAACTAATCTCTCGAGACGTTATTACTATGTGGTTAAAAAAATCCCATTGGCTCACCTATTCTTGATATTGGAACCAAATTGAGATGGAGAGAGCACATTTAGGGCAAGATAAAAATTTAAGAAATTTGTGGCATGCAAATTGAAAAATGAGTTAAGAAAAATGAATTAGCCCCAGTAACTGACCTAGGCAAAACTAATCAAATTCTTAAATAAAAAATCAGCACAGAAAAATAAAATACATACCTTAATACGGAAGGATCAAGCCACTCAAACCAGCAAGCGTTCTTGTGCCTGACCGACTTGCAACATCTTCGGGTCATTTTCAAGTGCAATTTGAATACATACCCGTTTCCTAATTTATATCTTTAATACGATTTGACACCTCTTTTCCAGTGCGATAGTGAGATTGTAGGAGATTGAGACTATACTTTTGATTACAGAGCCGGTTGACAACAAACAATCGCCTCTTGAGGCATCCCAAAGTGAAAGCGTTAAAGAAAAAGAGTGAAACTGATGCATGCATGCTGGAAATGAATATAGGTGAAACAAGGCTACTAACTTGAATCAACAACAAAATTGCTTAAATAACACAGCAACAGAAAATCAAAACAAGACCCAATCAAACAAAGAAGCACAAATAATCCAATTCTTAAATAAAAAATCAGAATAGAAAAATAAAATACATACCTTTTTGACGGAAGGATTGAGGCACTCAAATCAGCAAGCCTTTTATTGTCTGACTGACTTACGGATACGAAGCGACAACATTCAGCCCATTGATTATTTCCATACGTTATACACTGAAAAAACTATTGAAACAAAATTAGGGGTTCCAATCTGTTAAAAGTATTCCAATTATTAAACACATTCTCTGAATTATATAATAATAAATTAGGAAATATGAATATTAAAAATTTTTGAATTAAAAAAATCAAAAAACTTTGAATATAGATAAACTCATCAAAATACAAGATAAGATATAGGTCCAATGTACAATTTACTGAAGAATTTACCTAACGTGTAAGCAAAAGTCTAAAATAACCTTCACTTACACAGACTAATTTTCTTATATATATATATATATATATATAGATGACTCATGATACTGTTTGATATATATTGTCGAAAGCACCTTTTTGACCATTGAGGTTCATTGGATTTTCTATTTTTTGTTTCATTATTTTTAACTTATTATTGGGTTAATTAATGACTGGAGTAAGTTGATTACATTTGATATTGTGTCCATGCATGTCCTTGTAAGAGTTATTGCTAGACTCTCTACAACGGTACAACCATTGAAATGCCTGGTTTTGAGATCTTCCACTTGAGTTTAATTAGGCAATTATATGAATAGATTGCAATAATATGTTCTGTTTGCCATCAAGTGGTGATTCTTTTATCTAGGCTGGCGGCACAACATTTCTAATTTTCTACTTATACAACACTTTGTTTCTATATTGAATTTGTTATTTAGCTTTTACTCCGTTGAATATTTTTCTCACTTTTTCAGTGATATGCAAATGGCATGAAAATAGGCTTTAGAGGTGTCTATTATATTTATATTTGTTGTCTACTGGGCAAGGGTTAGACAAGCTGTAGTTAAAGCACAAGCTGCTATCTTCTTGAGTTTATTTCTTTATCAATTTTCAGTATATGCATTTGTGCACGAATGCTTTAGGTTTTATTAACTCATGCATAATAGCTTTATATTCTTCTTAACATTTCGTCTAAAATACAAAATCTTATACTTTATTGACATGTTTTATGAAAGACTAAATTATAATTATTGCAAGCTTAAGTGCAAAGCACGTACATACACTAGTGTTATATATTATATGGATGAAAGAAAAACATGAGAAATAACATTGGCCTAGTAGTTGAGATCTCACGACCCAAACCCAAGGTTATAGGTTTGAATCTTCTTCAGCGCATATGCACATAACATTTAAAATGCTGGTGGGCTTTGACATTCCCAATTTAGGTCAGTGGGTCGGGTTGGTAGCAGCCGGGTAACTAGGGGAAAATTATTATTATTATTTTTTGTGTAATAAATAATCTGTGTAAATTTTCTGACCAAGAAAGATCTCGTTGGTAACTTTCTGACGGGTTGCATGTATCCATCATCAATTTTCCAAACAGACTTCTAAATCAGTTGGTAATATTTGATAGGAATTTCCATCCTTTATTTCTGACGGCTTCATAAATCCATCAGAAACTTTCTAATGGACTTTACTTTTGGTTGGAAACCATTAGTGACCGGACTATTAGAGACGGGATTTCCGACCAAAATTTTCCTTCACAATTGGTCATTTGTGATGGAAATGGCCTCTTTTGCGATGGATTTTCGGTCACAAAAGCCGTTTTTTAGTAGTGAATGAAATTTTAATTAATATGTTTGCATTGTCTAATTGTCTTATAATATTAGTATAGTATGTCAAATATATCATGCATCTAATTATGGGGAAAATTTTCTAGTTCACGAGTACCTTTTGATAAATGGAGTGAAATCTCACAATTGCATAAACGGCTTCAATTATTGAGTCCCCTTATTCACTACATATGACGCAAAATATGACACAAGCCATCATATCTTCTATTTTTAATAAACCAATCTATCTCGCGCCCCCGTGTCTTCCTTCACTGCATCACAACCCCAGAAAATGACAAGAAGTGAGATACTCTCAAATCTCAATCCATAAATAAAATTCGTTAAGATCGGTTGATCAGACCAACGGCGTGAGATCAAATTGAAGTCAATATTCACCAAAGGCATGTGATGTACCTAATTATATATTCTCATTTTCTATTGTAGAAAATTTTCATGAGCTTTCAGGTGGTGTCGTTATAGTACTTCCCATGTGTACATTCATGTACTTATTATATAGAAACGGAAAGGGCAATAGCTAGATAGTTTTTATCATTCTGTGTAGTGACACATTCACATGAATTTGAAATCTTTATTAATGTGAAAAAGAAATTAAAATCTCAGCCAAAATAATAATTATTATTACTACTACTACAAAGTAGGGTTTAGGTCTAATTAAATGGCTGCTGAAAATTAAAGGTCACGCTATCTAATTTATAAATATTTGGATTTATATTTATATAGAAACCAGCACATCATGGGACAATGTCAGTTATTCAGCAATTGACTGACTGAACGTCCATTTCATGTGTGAAAATTAATGGGATAAATTAATTTCTTGTGTTAGAAATTACGTACTTTCATATTAAACTACAAATAGATTTACGAAAATGAATGACATATATAGAAACAAATGTCCAGAACAATGACCGTGAAGGCGGAAAAGTCAAAGTCGAAGAAGAAAATGAGAACAACCTAAGATTTAATAAGGATAATAAGGATTCAATATTTATCATCCTAAAACAAGCTGATCACCATATACTTAGAACAATGCATATGACATTCTGGATCATGAACCAGCTCAAAGACGGTCAAGTCTTGGTGGCTCAGGCTAGCTTGTTGCTTCTGAGCCTAAATAGCGAAGCCAAAGGTCCGGGCATGGTTTGGTTTTGGAATGAAAATTATAACCAAATAGTTATTTGTTTTAATAACCATAACCATTTGTCAAACCAAACCGCTTAGTTTTGTTTGATTCGGTTAGTTATGGTTATTTTGCCCAATCCTAAAAGCCATAACCCAAAAAAAAGAAGAAAAATTAGTTTTACATGAACCAAAATTGAACTGCCCAATGAACTCGCACATACACGTACAGGCACAGCTATGACTTATGAAAGAGAAAAAATAATAATAATAAAATATCAAGGCCTGAATGGCTCGGGTTGTCCTGACAGACTTATAAACGAGCGAAGCCCAATATCAAAAGAAGTTTGTCTAAACCGGCTTGGCCTTGACTAAGCCTGAAAGTGCTGGTCAAGCCGAGCAACGCTCGGCTGGAATTTTATCCCTCCATACATGTGTCGACCTCCCTAAGACAAGTAGACAACAGTACATCAGTGACAATAAATTAGGTGCAGAATTTCAATTTATCTTTGACAGCTGCCAGAGAAATAAAACTATGCCAAATGGCAATATCTATATATATATATGTGTGTGTGTGTGTGTGTCTTCAGCATGCCTGCTGGAGAGGGTGAAATGCCACATATTTCCACTTCACCTTCGAATTAAAAATTTTATTTGCAGTTCAGTATGTTTAGTTAAGGTTCTTAAAACAACATAAAGCGTGAAAAAGCGTTGAAATCAAATATTGAGTATAGGCATGCTTAAGCCGCTCATCAATCCGTGATAAAAGCGTCATTAATGCGTGATAAAATGTAACTAGCGGCAAAGCATAAAGGGCAAGCTAAGCTTTAAGTATAGGAGCTGCTTAGGTATAGCCTAGGCAAACTCTGTGGAACACTATATTTATAGTATTGCATGTCAGTATTGTAAAAGAGGGGAATGATCAATATTATGCTGTTGGGATGGTTATTTGTGATGAAAGGGGATCGGTGATTGCGGACAAGACTCATGGGATTTAGGGGAAATCGGATGTGCTAGCTGCGGAAGCAGCGGTGACATTTTGGATGGGCTTTCACTCGCTAAGGAGCACATGTTGGGCGGGTCCAGCCCATATAAATAATAGAAGACCTATTTAGCAACTAATTATATTGGCAGCGGGTTGTTGAATTAAATTAGCTGACCAAAGTAGAAATCTTGGTTAACACGGTTTCCTAGGTCAATTTGGATTGAGATTATTACTATATATAATGGTGTCTTGTGGCTGCAAAAAGGACACGGAAAAAGAAAGCAGAAAACACGAAAAACAGAGAAACAAAATTGCTCACATTCACGCACGTAAACCGAGAAGGAGGAAGAAAATCAGCCTTGTTTCTCTTGTCACTTGGAACAAAGTTTTTGACGTTTTATTCAGTGTTCGACTTCTTCAAGTGATAGTTTCTCCATGTTAATTCTTGGGACGGGTTAGGTGATATTATTCTTCATATCTTGTTATTGATTATTTGGATTTCATATATTATTAGATGAGTTATTTGTGGTGCCAAGAGTATTGTTCTTAACGGTGTTGCGTGATTGTGGTAGTGTATGATTACCTCTTGATTTAAGGTAATAATCTTGAGAGGATAAACATTGTATTCCCATTATTATTTGGTGATAGTGGAGTTGTCGATTTGCCCCGTCGATTTTCCCTTCTCATTGGAGGGTTTTACGACGTTAAATTATTCTTGGTGTTATTTACGTTTCCGCACATATATTATTATTTGATATATCGATTATCTATTTTAATCACACGGGTTTAGGGAAATTGATTAAATTTCCAACAGTGGTATCAGAGCCAGGTTCAATTGTGTTGATTAAAATGGATGACCGAGTTGGTAGCGCTATGATCAGGCTTACTAATCACAATTGGGTGACATGGAAACCTAGGATGGAGGATATCCTTTATTGTAAGGATTTGCATGATCCTATTGATGGTGATGATTCTAAACCGGAAGATATTTAAGATAGAGATTGGCAGAAGCTACACAGGAAAACTATTGGGACGATAAGGCAGTGGGTAGATAATAGTGTTTTTCATCATGTGGCATAGGAGACAAATGCAAATAAATTGTGGACTAAATTATAGTCCATGTTTGAGAAGAAAACTGCAGTGAGAAAGTCCTTTCTGATCAGAGACTTAGTCAACATGAAATATAAGGACGGTACGAGTGTGACAGAGCACTTGAATAATTTTCAGAATGTTGTGAATCAGCTGGTGACAATGGGAATGACTCTCGAGGATGAATTGAAAGCAGTACTGCTTTTGAGTTCTTTGCCAGACAATTGGGAGATATTTGTTGTGACAATAAGTAACTCTGCTTCAGATGGTGTGTTATTTATGGATTCTGTGAAGAACAGTATACAGAATGAGGAAATCAGGAGGAAATCTTCAGGTTTGCATGTTGGTACAGATAATACATTGGCTCTTGTTTCAGATGATCACATAGGAAGAAGCAAGAACAAAGGGAAAATGTGTTATACCAAGTCTAGAGGCAGGTCCAAATCAAAAGATAAGAAGACTTGTTATCATTGCGGCAAAGAGGGTCATTATAAAAGAAATTGCAGGATTTGGTTGAGAGAGCAGAAGGAGGGTAATAATCAAAAGAAAGAGGATGAAAATACTGTAGGTGTGGTGACTAGTGATGTATTCTCTTGCGGAGTAGGTCAATGCCTGCATGTTGGAGACCCTCTTACTGAGTGGCATGTTGACAGTGGTGCCTCATACCATGTTTGCAGAAATATTAAGTTGTTTACTACATACAGAGCAGGTGATTATGGTCAGTCAAATGTGGCTAACTCTTCACATTCTAAAATCATAGGGATCGGTGACATTTACATAGAGACAAATATGGGGTATATTCTAATTCTGAAGGATGTGAGGCATATTCCTGACATGCGGTTTAATCTGCTTGCAACAAATACGCTCAACATAATGGGGTATTTCAGTACTTTTGGTGATCAGAAATGGAGGTTATCAAAAGGATTTATAGTAGTTGCCAGTGAAAAGCTTTGTTGCACACAATACAAGACTTAGGTAAAGACTTGTAAGACTGAGATAAATGCAGTTGAAGAGCCTTCTCCTGATTTATGGCACAAGAGGCTTGGGCATATGAGTGAAAAAGTTTACAGGTTTTGGCTAAGAAGACAGCTATTTCTTTAGCCAATGGTACGTCCCTAGACAGATGTGAACATTGTTTATTCGGTAAGCAAACTCGAGTTTCCTTTTTCTGGCACGTTTAAAAGAAAAGAGAATATTTTAAATCTTCTGCATTATGATGTGTGTTCTCCTGGTGATGTAGCATCTTTGGGTGGAAACAAATATTTTGTTACATTTGTTGATGATGCTTCTAGGAAATTATGGATCTATCTTCTGAAATCTAAGGATCAGGTACTCCAGTGCTTTAAGCAGTTTCATGGCATGGTAGAACGAGAAGTAGGGAAGTATTTGAAAAACCTCAGAACAGATAATGGTGGGAAATACACTTCACATGGGTTCAGAGAGTATTGCTCAAATTTTAGGATTCGACATGAGTTTACAGAAGCAGGGACTCCTCAGCATAATGGTGTGGCAAAAAGAATGGACCATACCATTCTTGACAGAGTCAGATGCATGTTGAAGATAGTCATCCTAAGACATTTTGGGGTGAAGCAGTTCGGACTGCTTGCTATTTGATTAATAGATCTCCCTCAGTTTCTTTAGATTCTGATATTCCAGAAAGAGTTTGGATAGGCAGAGATGCTTCATACTCTCATCTGAGGGTGTCTGGGTGTAAAGCATTTATACACGTACCTAAGGAACAGAGATTGAAGCTTGATGACAGAGCTACTCCTTGTGTTTTTCTTGGCTATGGTAATGAACAGTTTGGATACAAGTTTTGGGATCCAAAGAAAAGGCATCTTGTGAGAAGTAGAGATGCAGTGTTTTATGAAGATCAGACGATTGAGGACTTTGATAAAGTCGAACAACCTAAGGGGATGATTTCAGTTATTTCTGGTGTCATACCTGATAATTCCTCAGTATCTCAACCTAGCACTAGTAACCAGGTAGCTCATATTGATGATGAAACAATCGATGATAGTCTAGTTGATCAGACTAGTAATTAGGAGGAGCAGATTACTGATCAGGGGGAGCAGACCCTTGTTGAAGAAGAAATTAGAGAATCAAGAAGATCTGCAAGAGGACGTATACCATCTACCAGGTACCCTGAGTCTGATTATATTTTGCTCACTGAGGATGGAGAACCAGAAAGTTATTCAGAGGCTCAGGGTCATAAAGACAAATCCCACTGGATGAAAGCCATGGTAGATGATATGATTTCTTTGAAGAAGAATGACACCTATGAGTTGGTAAATCTTCCTAAGGGCAGGAAGGCTTTGAGTAATAAGTGGGTGTATAAAATCAAAAGGGACAGCAATAATGACTTGTTGAAGTATAAAGCTCGCTTGGTTGTGAAAGGTTTTGGGAAAAACACGGTGTTGATTTTGATGAGATTTTCTTCCCTGTGGTGAAGCTGACATTTATCAGAGCTGTTTTGGGTTTAGCAGCCAGTTTAGACTTGGAAATTGAACAGTTTGATGTGAAGACTGCCTTTTTTCATGGTGATTTGGAGGAAGAAATTTATATGGTACAGCTAGAAGGGTTTGAACAGAAGGGGAAGAGCACCTTGTATGCAAATTAAAGAAGATTTTGTATGGCCTAAAGCAAGCACCAAGACAATAGTATAGAAAGTTTGATACTTTTATGATGAGTCAGGGATACACAAAAACTACTGCGGATTCTTGTGTTTACTTCAAATCTTTTCCAAGTGATAAATTCATTATTTTGCTTCTTTATGTTGATGACATGCTTATAGTTGGCCAGGATGCAGGATTGATACAGAAATTGAAGGATTCCTTGCACAAATCTTTTAATATAAAAGATTTGGGGTCAGATAAACAGATTTTGGGCATGGAGATTGTTCGAGACAGAAAATCTAAGAAGTCGTTGTTATCACAGAGACATTACATTGAGCGAGTACTTGAAAGGTTCGGCATGAAAGGGGTTAAACCAGTTAGCTCACCGCTTGGAGCTCATTTCAAACTAACCAAGAAATCCAGTCCTTCGACTCATGAGGAAAAGAAAAAAATAGAGGCTATTCCTTATTCTTCAGCTGTTGATAGTTTGACGTATGCTATGATTTGTACTCGTCTAGATATTGCACATGCAGTTGGTGTGGTAAGCATATTTCTGTCTAATCCGGGGCAAAGAGCATTGGGAAGCAGTAAAATGGATTATGCAGTATCTCAGAGGAACTTCTTATTTGTGTTTGAGTTTTGGGGGAGCTCAACCAACTTTGACAGGGTATACAGATGCAGATATGGCAGGTGATCTTGACAACAGGAAATCTGCATCTGGGTACTTGTTTACTTTTGCAGGGAGAGCTGTTTGTTGGCAGTCTAAGTTGCAAAAATGCGTAGCTTTGTCTACAACAGAGGCTGAGTATGTTTCTATCACTAAAGCAAGAAGAGAGGTGATATGGTTGAAAAAGTTTCTTGAGGAGTTCAAGTTAAAGCAAAGTAAGTACGTCATTTATTGTGACAGTCAGAGTACTTTTGAGTTGAGTAAGAACTCTATGTATCATTCTCGCACCAAACACATTGATGTTAGGTATCATTGGATTCGTGAAGCAGTTAATGAAAAGCTTCTACAGATGAAAAAAGTTCACACTGACAAGAACATTGCTGATATGTTAACAAAGGTGGTTACCAAGCAGAAGCTTGAGTTTTGTACAGCCAGGCTGATATGTATTCCAAGTGATACATGTGAAGTTTGAGATACCTCCCTCATGGACTGAAGGAGGAGATTGTTGGGCGGGTCCAGCCCATGTAAATAATAGAAGACCTATTTAGTAACTAATTATATTGGCAGCGGGTTGTTGAATTGAATTAGGTGACCAAAGTAGGAATCTTGGTTAACACGGTTTCCTAAGCCAATTTGGATTGAGATCATTACTATATATAATGGTGTCTTGTGGCTGCAAAAAGGACACAGAAAAAGAAAGTAGAAAACACGAAAAACAGAGAAACAAAATTGCTCACATTCACGCACATAAACCGAGAAGGAGGAAGAAAATCAGCATTGTTTCTCTTGTCACTTGGAACGAAGTTTTTGACGTTTTATTCGGTGTTCGACTTCTTCAAGTGGTAGTTTCTTCAAGTTAATTCTTGGGACGGGTTAGGTGATATTATTCTTCATCTCTTGTTATTGATTATTTGGATTCCATCTATTATTAGATGAGTTATTTGTGGTGCTAAAAGTATTGTTCTTAACGGTGTTGCGTGATTGTGGTAGTGTGTGATTACCTCTTGATTTAGGGTAATAATCTTGAGAGGATGAACATTGTATTCCCATTATTATTTAGTGATAGTGGAATTGTCGGTTTGCCCCGTCGATTTTCCCTTCTGATTGGAGGGTTTTACGACGTTAAATAATTCTTGGTGTTATTTACGTTTCCGCACATATATTATTTGATATATCGATTATCTATTTTAATCGCACGAGTTTAGAGAAATTGATTAAATTTCCAACAACACAGTCTCAAAGTGGACACAGCCGAGACAGATTCACTTCAATTAGTTACAGCAACTCATGGTGATGATTTCACGTTTCATCCCCATGCCCATTTGTTCAAGAGGTTTGCTGTTGTTGTTCATCTAACTATGTCTCGAATTCACTTGTATGCCGATTTATCTTAGTCCAGTTATTAGTTTAGACATGCAATGAATCTTCTTTTCTTTTAAATAAATAAATGAGTAACTCTAGGGGGACATTATTAAGTGACATTCTCATGTGGCACACTTGTAGGGCATTATTAGGTGACATTCTCATGTGACACATATTCATTGAGTGATGATTACATAGCTACTCTTTCATCATCTAATATAAATATGCCATATAAAAAAACCACTTAATAATATCTCATTTTTATGTCCCCTATAATTTTTCTAAATAAATAAATGGAGCAATATGTCCCCATATATCGAACAGTAGACCTCCAGCAAAGCCCTCGAGAAACTTTCAAAACAATCAAGTCTCGAGGAGACAGCGGGTTAATGAAGCCAGATTGTCACACCCCACACGTGGGATCTTAACGCTCTTCCATTTAAAAACACACCCACATGCTTCGCCATTTGCTCCCTCCAACACCCTTCAATTATTCGCGGATCCAGTCGCCATCCCCACTCGTGCGTCTCCTTTCCGCGTTGTCTCCCTTTATAAACCCTTCCTTTCTCTCCAATCTCCATTCATCTTCTCACAGATAATATCCCTCCCCATTGAAATTGAAATTTACAGAGCTACCATTTCATTAAAAATGGTGGTCTCTGGTTTTCGTCGATCACTGTCCGTTCCGAACCAGTCAGGAAAATCCAAGAAAGCTCTTCATGTCAGATCAACGAGCTTCCCGGCAGATCATCTGCAGACCCTGTGATTTCCCAGCTCAAAGATGAGATCAATCAGCTGAAGGCTTGGAGTTTGTCGAAACCCGGCCGGGTTTTGAGCTCTGCTTGTGTTTGTGAGGGGTTGGATAAGCTGAAAATTGTGCATGAATCGTTTGATGACTTCCTTCAGCTACCTCAGACGAGGGAAGCTCTTTCTTGTCAATCTGATCTGATTGAAGTGTTTTTGGAGGATTTTCTTCGATTTGTTGATGTTTATGGGATCTTCCAAACGTTGTTTTTGACTGTGAAAGAGGAGTTCTTGGCAGCAGAAATGGCTCTGAGAAGAAAGGATGAAGCCAAAATCGCCATGCACGTAAAGAATCTCAACAAAATAGCCAAAGAATTCGGCAAGCTCGAATCCAGAGTCCAATTCGTTAGAAAAAATTATTATTTGCCCGATAATTTTGATGCTGAGTTTGCAGAAATTATCCCAGATGTGATTGAGGTTACAGTCTCTGTTTCAGCTGCACTTTTTGGTGGACTTTCAGCCGCAGTGGGCTGCCGTAAACCGCCGCGAATGGGGCTGAGCTGGAAGAAGATGAACATTCAAGAAGGGATTCAAGAGTTTCAAGAAATTGACCTGGAAAGACTAAGAAAATTTGAGGGTGATCAAATGAAAATGGTGTCAATGAACATTCAAGAATTGGTGGAAGATTATATTGTTGGGATTGCGGATTGTGGAGAAAGAGTATTCAGGAGTTTAATTAACTCTAGGGTTTCACTCCTCAATGTCCTAACACTTTAGGATATACTAAAATCAAGTTTTAATTTTTGTTCATATATTTAGTATTCTTCAACATAGTGAAAAATGTAAACAGGGTACATATACATATATATATATATATATGAAAATTAAGGGTCTGATATATATATTTTTGTTACATGCTCATAACCCCTCATTCTTTTTTTTACCACCAAAATTTGAGTTTAACGAACTAAAATCGTCTGTAATATACTAAACGGAAAATTCTAAATGATCACAAGAAATTAGGTGGCTAACGTAAAAATAATGCCGTTAACTTAAAAGGGATGTTATCATAAGTTAGAAAATAGAATATTAACAAGCGTCAACTATGTTACCAATTGCGTCATGTATTGTGGCCGTGTACAAAAATTATCTCCTGTCAAATGTATTACTCCGCCGTACGCAAACATGGCCGGAGACTATTGGAGAAACATAAAGACTGTGGACCCTTATATGTGGCAGTCCGCGCAATTATCCCAGTATTCTCCTGCCATGTGTGTGTTTATGGTAAGATAATCTCGTCATACACCTAGCAGGAGATCATTACTGGTGTAGCATGACTATACCTTCCAATGTCCAATAACAGCATTGGTTTTTAAGATTTCTTGCATTCGGATTAAAAATCAATAGAAGGGCAATAATTGTCCATGTTTACATTCAAACTGGACATAATACATATCAATTTGTGGATTCTTACACAGTTATTGAGTAATGGCAGAGTCAGGTGCTATGGTGAATCGTATACTATACACGGCTAAACGATTTATATATAATTTTATTACAAGGTAAAAAAAAAAAAAATTTCCAAAGTTGGGGGTCCCGGGGGCACCGCCAGTGTAGACATTGAGATTTGAGGGTCACGGAATTATAATATACAGATTGGATTATATGAGTTTATATACTATATGTATAACTAGTGGTACCGAACGTAAAAGAAAAGTAATTAGAAAGAAATGCATTTGCATTTACAGATACGCATATATAGCAGAATTCAGCAAAATGCTTATGCACGTGATCTGATTCATAATAAAGCAATTATTGGAATAAAAATTAAAAGATTAAAAATAAAGCAACTAATTATTAATAATCAATTCCTCCATAATTGTGAACGTGGCTTTTTAATGAAGTTGTGATAATCTGTAAAATTATTTAGCCCGATCTTTCGCAGAAACTAATGGACATTCGAATCAAAGAAGATATGTTTACAGGGACTAAATAGGTAAATAATGTTAATTTATTTATTTGTTCGGTGGTCTATTTGTATATATATAATATATACAAATTTTGTACTCGGATTTTTGTTGAATGCAGTAGAATTTTATTTATTTATTTATTTATTTTAAACAAGATTATCTCGCCAAATGATTAAAGCAAACGCGAAAATCCTGACTTTAATTTTCGTTCTTGAAAGACTTGTTTTGTTCATCTTTCTCTGTCTCTTTTTCTTAAAAAGGGTGTCCCCAACATGGGATTGGATGGATTTTCAAAATCCATATAATTCCAGATATCCTCAATTTAGAACTCTGTAAATTCCACAAAAGTTACGTATCTTAATTTGGAATTTTATAGATTCTATAAAATTTCAATGTCATCAATTATTTTTTAGAACCCAAATACTTAATAAAAATTTATAATTATAAATTATCAAAACTCATTTTTTTCTTATCACTCTAGTTTTTAAAAAATTATTCACATTCATGAATTTATGCAAAATAAATAGTCAGTATCCAAAATAATATATTCTTACAGTAACGCTTATTTTTCCTTCGTTATAACTTTTAAAAAATCAAATTATAATCAATCTATATGAGAAAAATTGTTAGGGAACGATATGAGAAAATATTATATAATGATATTAAAATTCAAAATAATTTCATAATTTTTAGTAACTAAAATCCAAATGAGAAAAAACTTGTTTTATTTTTCATCACTCGATTTTTTTACAATAACATCAGATTTAACCTGTGCAAAGTAAATAAATGTTGAAAATGATGGTATTAACAGATTACAGTATAATTAATTTCATAACATATTCATGTAGAAAGTATAATGATATTTTATTATTTTTGCCCATTTTAGTTTTAAAAACTATGGATTTTTCCTTTATTTTATTTTAAAGAAAGAAAGGTTAAAATGTTTATTTCTTAATGACATAGTTTGAATATTTTTTTCTTTTCTTTTTAAATCATTGGGTAGGAAGTTATATAATTTTTTTTTTCAAATTCACATCCAGTTTGAGTAAAAATAAAATAAAATAAAATAAAAATTATACTAAACGTTTAAATTTAGAGACAATCCTGTCAAAAAATTTCAGAGATAATAACGTGATACAAATAATAATTTTTTAAATGCTTTTATAGCTGGTCACCTGAAATCTTTAAAAAAAATTGTTACCTGAACAAGAGGTAAAATCGAATTATGTATTTTTTCCTATTAGTTCGTATTTTTATTATTTTCTTGTATACGAAAATTTATTTATCTCTTGGATTTTATAATAAAAGATATCTATCGAGAGAATATTCAAAATGATATGAAATTATATTGATCAAATTTCATGGGGATACCTCTTTTAAATCCTACAAGTTCCGTTAAAAATCCATAGAAATCCTGGTATAGAATTTTGTAGAATCTAATAAATTCTGTAGAATTCTATTAAAATCTTGAATTCCATAAGAATCCATACAGCTTAAAAATTTGCATCAAATTCCATGTTGAGGACACCCCATTTAGGAGATTTTATCTGTTCACAAAATTTTAGTAGAAGCCTTCGAAGGATGCGATTTGACATTTCATGTTTGGGTAATTTTCACTCTAGTCCCCAACTTTTCAATTTTTATCAAATTTATCCCTTTTTTTTTGGTCTACTAGGCTGCCGACGTTTCATTTATTTTCGTATTATATTCTCAATGTCACTTTTCATCCTCAACTTTCAATTTTTACCATTAACCATATCAATACGCAATGGTGGAGCCAAAAGCTATTGCATGACTAGGCAGAAAAGTGAGTCGTATATTATACACTGCTAAATTACCTTTATATATAATTTTTTTAAAAAAAACTAAAGATGAAAATTTTCTAATTTATGCCGGCCGGGGCCCAGCATGGCCCCTAGCTCAGCCAGCGTCAATATGACTATTATGCCTTTAGTTCTTTATTTTTACTATAGGTCCCCAATCTTTTAATTTTTATTACAATTTTATTCTCATTATTTTTTTAGGCATATAGGATCTCTAGCCTTTCATTTATTGTCGTGTTACAGCTTTAATAATACCTTCCGACCTCAACCTTTCAATTACTAATTTTAATTCCTATTAAAATTGCCATTGTACTTTTAGTTATTTAAATAAAAATAAAAAATAAATAACAATATAAAATAGGAACTCTACCCATCTTACCCTATAGTGATTAAAAAAACTCAATTTATACCAAACTTGATGGATACCTAATTCGCGTAAAAAAACATTTTCCAATCTGAGAGCTGGTGTAACAGATCATATCGGGTTTGTGATTCATCACATATCAGGTGGCGGATATGGATCAAGTTGGATAAAAAAGTCATTTTCAATATACAAAAATGAAAATGAACCTTAATGCGCTAATTCCAATTTTTTGTGGATCACAAAGAGAGACAATAAATGAAATGAGAATAAAGTATTATGGCTATGTTTATTTTTATAAGTCAAAAATCAATTTTTTAGCAGATCTACCAAATCCATTCCGCCACGTGATTTGTCGTAGATCAAGAATCGGATTTGATTCATCACGCTAATATTTAGATCGACAACTTTCTTCGACGTGAATTTGATATCTATTGAGACCATTATAGATTAAGTTTCTTTGTAACTATTATTCCCGACTGTTGTCATAGGGTCGTATTAGAGTGAGTTAGAGTTGGTGGACTTCTTATTTTACATTATTCTCTATGTTTTTATTTAAATAATTAATGGTATTAATAGTAAAAATTAAAATGTTAGGTATAGAAAGTGTTCATAGGAATATAACAAGAAAAAAAAATGAAAAGTTGGAATTCCTATGCGCCCAAAAAATAATGGGACAAATTGTATAAAAATCGAAAGTTTAGGGACCTATAGTGGAAATAAAGAATCAAGAGTATAATAGTCATTTTGATAGGGATTAATGGTGCAAATTAAAAGGTTGAGGGCGAAGAGTGACGTTGGTGATATAATACGATAATAAATAAAAGGTTGGAAACTTAGTAGGTTAAAAAAAAGAATGAGGACAAAATTAATACAAAATTAAAAGGTTGGGGACCTAAAGCGTAGATTACCCTTCATGTTTCAATAGATGATGTGAAAACAAAATCAACCAGATAAACTCTCCAAGTCAAGAATTAACTCAAATAGACAAGAACATATCTTAAATCTCCTATAATAGATTATTGCCACTGTGATTTGGCAATTGAAAATATAATTACATAGAGCAAGCTCATCATAAGAAAAATGCGGTTAGAGATATTTAAATAAATACAAATGTTTGTATAATTTTTTTGTGAATCCACATGTGCGTCGTCTCATATGGCATGCACCAGTATATGCCACATGATCAGGAATTTTTTTCTCACAAAACTTATCAAATTATCAAAATCAATGGCAGAGGAATGTGAGAGCCTGTGTAGGCACGTGCCTACACAGGACATTCCGACTAATGAAACAAATCAGATTCTGATTGGAGCCCGATCTGTTACAGTAGAAAATGGCCTATGATTGGTTATGATATATTTTTTCTTTGTGGGTTACTTTCTAAAAGTCAGCAGAGATGGAAGATGTAAGACTGGTACTCTATACCCAGTTACTTCATTCCTATAAGCAAAAAGTTTAAAGTGATTAGGGTTGGCAATCCGGCTCATGAGCCGAAAGCTCGATGAGCCGGTTCGTGCTCTAGCCAGAGCACGAACGGCCCACTGGTTTGGCTAACCGCTCATGCTCAGCAAGCTCCCAGGTGAGCTACTCGTCAGCAGCTCATTTGGGAGCACAGCTCATTTGGGAGCTCGCTGTTGGCATGCCAGCTGGCTAGAAGGCTGCCCATTTCAATGTCTAGGCTGAAATAGGCGGATTCAATTTGAATCCATTCAACTAAGGTCCCACTTCGAATGTTGCCTATACAAATAGGCAATGTTTATAGAGTGATTTCTTCAAACCACATTTTCAAGCTCTTCTAATATTTTTATCTCCTGTGCAATTTAATTTATCTTCTCCATTGAATGGATTCAATTTGAATCCATTCAACTAATGTCCCACTTGAATGTTGCCTATATAAATAGGCAATGTTTATAGCATGATTTCTTCAAACCACATCTTCAAGCTCCTCTAATATTTTTATCTTCTGCACAATTTAATTTATCTTCTCCACTATTGCTATTAGTTTTGTGGTTTAACTAAATTTGAAAATTTGTTAGCAAAAAAATTTGTACTCTCTAGCCTTTACAAGATACTGTAAAAAAATTATTAAGAATAATGGATGCTTCATCTAGCTCTTCTGAGAATTATGGTGGTCAAGGTGGTGGTCTTTTGGTATGACTTCAAGAAATCTTATTGCCAGAGAGACAACCCCACAATGAGCAACAACATTTTATCGATGAGTTCACTCGATGAAAAAAAATCGTAAAATAAACATTTCAAAATTATACAGCTAGTTTTATTGTCTTCACAGTGTTGTATCTAGGCTCCAATACTATGCTAGAAAATATTCTCATTGCATTCAAATATATTGCCATTGATGAGCCCTCGCGACATTGCACAAAGCCTAAACAAGGATGGGCCGAATAATGGATGCTGTCGTTGGCCGGCTGCCACTTGGAATTGGAATGAGTTACAAACAAAGTTATGATTCTGCTTTGCTTCAATTACGGAATGGGAAAACTCGTTTCAGAACCAGAACGAGTTACAGAATGGGAAAATTTTGCCAGGTCGGTCGACGTTACGGACAAGCACAGTCCGCGGAATTTCTGCTTCAAATCTAGCGTTTCTGCAATTCTGCTTTGGGGAACGAACTAGACGACGCACAATGAATTAATGGGTTTGGGGAATCGGGTGTCTTACTAGGATATTATCATTATTAGATTAATATTAGGCCTTTTTAACTTTTGGATTCTCCTTCTCCCGAGCCCAATACATTTCCTCTCGAGCTCAATACACAAAAAACCTGTAGATGAATCTTTAAAAAAAAAAAAATCTCTCTACATTTACTTGGGCTTGGGCTAAGACAGCGGTGGGCCACCGCCAGCATGGCCCTCCCCTGTTTCCACCAATATGCACAAATAATAGCATGTTTCTTGTATGAATATGAGATTGCTAATAGAGTTTGATGTGTTATTAATTGTTTCACTCAAATTGACATCCAAATCGGTGTAAAAGTTGTTGAGGACTTGAGGTAATTCCACACAATTTTATTAGAACACCCATAAAAGCTTATTGTATATTTCAAATGATGTATCAGATAACAACATTTGTAGTGCAATTTGTTAACCCATGTATTGTAGTGGTGGCTAACGCCAAACAGGAGTGCATTCAAAATCAGCGTATTGGTCAAGGTATCCACAAGTCATGGGAGAATATTTTTTTTCAGTCGGAGCGGTTTTGTATGGACCTACCCTCACATGTAGGAGTCGGCTCACAGTTTGGAGTTGACACTACGCTACGAAGGCCACAATATGGCTTTTCTCAATCCAGAAATAATGAAAACCTTCCCTAAACCAATTCATGGTTTACTTGTAATATGTTTTTCACTCTATTAAACATTTTGGTACTTGTTTTTGGTGTTCTTCAAACACATTTTCCGTCATCTAATTTTGTTCCTAGACAACTCCAAGACGTTACAAATGTATTTTCTTTTTTTAGAGACTTTCGATTTGACACTTTCATGGCACAAATTCAAGAAAAGTTCAACTCTACTTTCCTCAACCTCCTAATTGTTTTCTGTTCGGCAAGTACCCCTTTTACAAGGTACATGCCATAAGTTCAACCACCAGGATTTAATTCCACATTGACCATGCCGATGTTGTTACAAAATTACTTGAGTTGTATAGTAAGTATTTTGATTATTCATATACTAACATGCAGATTCCTAAGCTTGTTTAGTATGAGAATTTATTCACACAATCCATTCAGTGGGTAAACACAAACGCAGTTGCTTGGTCGGACAACCACAAGACGACATTTCCTGTGTTATCTCGGATTGCGTAGGATATATTGGCTCTACATGAATTAAGAGTTTGATAGGCTTGCCACAAAACACATTGCACGGAGGTCGGTAAGATGGATGAAGAGTGGAAACAAGTCTTCTCATGCTCACAGATATGTGTTGAACAATGGCTAAGAAGTGATTCCGAAGGAGGAGAACTAATACCTCTAGTTCCGTAGTTGCAACTGTCAGTATAGTAATTAAGTCATTGTGGTATTATTATTATTATTTATGCATTTACATTATTGTTTCTTTTCGTTTATTTTTTTCCATAAAAGTGGTACATGAGTATCTTGTCGTGTACAATTTTAACTCTGCCTACAATTTTGTAGCCAGTTCCAAGTGAGGATGAAGAAGGAGGGTTTGTAAAATGTAATCTTATAATTTTTTCTGAAAGGGAAATGTAATCTTATATTTGATGCATTATAATTAAACAATTCTTATGTTTTCTCTAACCTTGTGTAATGGAAAATGTGTAAAAAAAACGCAACAACAACAACAATAATAATAATATAGACAAGTTGCTCTACTCGGGTTTGAGCTCGTGGATTGCCAATGCTAATAGCAGTTAATATCTATTGGCTCCACCATTCACTAGAAGTTTCTCTAGTGTCAGGCTGGGTTCCATGTGCAGAGCCCGGTTACTAGGTAACTTCTTTTAGGTTTTCCCTTTCAACTCCCAGAGCTTGTCTTGCATTTTTTTTCTCTTCCCAATTCCGAGTTTTCAATTTAACGGGGGTAGAATCGTAACACTAATTCAAAGGATGTCTTTTATCAATATGAAAATGCCTTCATTATTTATGCAGTAGTCTTCTTAGAATGCCTTCAAACACTAATTCAAAAGATATCTTCCCAATTCCGATTTTCAAAGGAGATGGTGACTCAGACATAAATGATAAAACATTTCCTTCTGGGAACGGTGGTCTATTATATGTTCATTTCCCTTCCCTTTTTCTCTTGAATTTCTATAATTCTTCTAAGTGTTTCCCTACTTAATCCTTCTTTCTCCTCCCTGTAATCCCAACTTATGTGTGTAATCTTTACTTAATAGATTTTAGCTAGTATTGTATCTCCAGCTGATTTTTAGGTTGTACGTGTGATTTTGTTGAATTGAGTTGAGAACATCACAAATATAGCCGCACGAACACTAGCTAGAATAGGTATAGCGCATTTGTTAAAATTGATCTAGCGCCATACATATGGTATAGTATGACACTATATGGCCCATGTGGCGTGCATCGAGGCACACCACATGCACTCCACCTGGGCGATATGGTGTTATATCAGACCATATGTATAGTGTCAGAATGAGACTAGTGCATTTGTTTTGTGATTTCCAACTGAGAAATTCTCCAAATTGGGTGATTGATATATGAATCCTTCTATGTATTTTTATTGACATATGAATGTTTCAAAAGCTAATGTGTTGAAAACGCATCTTTATGCACCGTGTCTTTTGTTCCTTTATGCTATGAAGTCATGTCAATGGAACTTGCTTTATATTTTGATGAGAATTGATTGGTTCATTTTGCAAATCATAAATCTACTTAATTTCCATTGATATGTTCAATTAAAAAGCCGTCCACTAGTCCCCTAAAGCCACATGTATGAAAGGCAAAAAAGAATGTTCATATGCTATTCAATATTCATAGGTAAAATTTGTGCCTGCACTCACAAAATTCCCTAGCTTTGCCACTGATCAAAATAGAATATAATATAACATATCTATAAAAAAATTTTCGTATGTGACTTTTTAAATTAAATGCGACTTTTTTACTTTTACACGGGGCTTTTTAATTAAAAAAATGTGAGTTGCTTTATGACTTTTCCCCCCTGTGAATTACTTGCTTTGTAACAAATTAATCAAATGTGACTTTTAATGAAATGTGAGACTTGTTTTGCGACTTGTTAATCAAATGTGACTTTTTAATGAAATACAACTTGTTGTGACTTTTGAATTAAAATGTGATACTTTATTTAAGGGTTAAAATAATCAAGGCATTTGCTTACCTAGAACTGTACACTGCATGAATGAATTTCATTATATTTGTTTGTTGTGGAATTTTTCTACGTATTTTTTCTATTGAGTCCTTATTTTGGAGTAACTGTCTAGAGATCCCAAATTGGGAATTAACTGGAAAGCTGGTCCGGATTACTGGAAAAACTCGTTGGTAAAGGAACGGATCGGAAATCGGGAAAAAGCCATTTGAACCGGCAAAGGAAAATAAAATAAATTTTTATGATAAAAATGTTCAAAATTTAGTTTTTATTATTTAATTAAAACCGGTTTGATCTCTATTTAATTCTGATTCAACTTTTTGAACCTTGAACATTTGCCTTTTCCATTCAATATAATCGGTCTGATTTTCTGAGTATTGGTTCACATAAGCATATAGGAAAATCTCTCCTTCATTCTACCATGGATTTGTGGTGTAGTTGGATTTAGGGTATGGTGGCGTGACTATGTTGTCCGATAGTGACGGTTTGGTGAAGTGAAGAAATATATCCCTTTCCTTTTCTTTTTTCTTTTCTTTTCTTTTTTTTTTTTGGCATTTTCCTAAAGTTCTCTCTCTTTTCTAATATTTTATTAAAGAGAAAATTCAGAATATTTATTGAAATAGGGATATGCTGTCATTTTTTATTAAAGAGAAAATTCAGAATATTTATTGAAATATGGATATGCTGTCATTTTTATCTATATGTCGACCTTAAAACTATCGAGAAAATGATATCCAGTGCTAATCTTATCAAAACGAGGAGGTATGAGTTACAGAAATCAAAGATTAGGGACTTGATCTTCATCAGGCTCAAATATCAGAGACCCTAACAAAATTTCTCGGAAATAAAATAATATTATACCATCAATCTTGTTATAACACATCAACGCACCTCTCCTTCCATCCCATGTGGGCAAGGACGAAGGCAATGATATCCTTGTGTATGCATATGCATACCCTTCATTGGTTGGGAAAAAAAATTTAGTGTATTTTTTTAAATGATAGAATCAGAAGTTCCCCCATCACTTCAAAATTAGTTGTTCTTTCGAAATCAATGTTATTTGTAGATTGAAGAATATGTAATATGGGTTATTTCTAGATTGAAAACTATGTAATATGGTGTCAAATTGAAATGTTCAACGAGAAATTTATGTGAGCTAATATACAAGATCTGATTATGCGTATATTGTCTGCAAAAAGGCTTTAAAGATTGAAGATAAAAATGATAGTTTAGCTTTTGAAAATTTCACCAAATATCTTAAGCTTGTTCAAGCTGCAAAGGCTAGGAGTACATGGCAAAAACTTTAGCGCTCCACCTACCATATATTTGCTATGTGTATTATTATTGGTCCTATTTTAACAACTCACACCCACCAATTAACGCCATTAACCTTCCTTTGAATTGCATTTTTGTTCTTTATTTTTTTTCCTCAACTAAAATTTTCCTTTTCTGGTTTTAACTTTAGCTTTTCATTTCACCATTTTCTTCCCAATTTCACTTGCTCGCCATTTGCCGACTAAAATATTTTAGCCGACCTTTTTTACACAAAGTTCACAAAACTTATCATTTGTATATTTTTCCTTCAATGTTCACACAAATGATATTAATACAAATTTTGATGTTGAAAATTCACGTGTTGTTTATTTCAAATTATAAAGCACTTTTGTTGCATTAATTTATATATTGACAAGAAATTATTGTTACCCCCCCCCCAAAAAAGATGAAAAGAAAAACTAAAGTAAAAACCAAAAAGGGAAAATTTCATTTGAGAAAAATATAAAAAATGAAAATGCAATTCAAAGGACTGTTAACGGTGTTAATTGGATGTGTGAGTTGTTGAAATGGGATAACTGATAATACATATGGCGAAAATATAGTGGGTGAAACATTGAGTGCTAAGTGTTCTTGAAGTACTGAAGATTTTTTCTAGAGTACATGGTGCCAATTAGGTTAATTTCACATTTCATCTACAATTTTTACAGTTAATATCGCTTAGGTCTTCCACACTTTTTTTTAACCCGCTGAGTCCCCAACCTTTCAATAATTCGCACGATTATTCCTCTTACCGGTTTTTGTCAATTTTTCTGTTAAATCACTACTCAAATTACCATTATATCCCTTATACTTTTAAATAATAAAAAAGTTTAAAACAAAAAAAATATAAATAAAAATTTTAAAAAAGAAAAGAAAAAGGGGATCGCCCTTATGCTGCTAGAAATGGCAATAAGATGTAGCCAGTCGCTGCCATTTCCAGCAGCATAATCGCTGCCAGCAATGGATAAAAAATTTTATTTATATTTTTTGGTTTTTAAACTTTTTTTATTTAAAAATATAAGGGATAAAATGGTAATTTAACTAGGGACTTAACGGAAAATTGACAAAAACTGCAAAGAAGCACCAATCATGGGAGTTATCGAAAGGTTGGGGACGGCGAGTTGAAAAAAAGGTTGAGGACCCAGATGATTCTAACTGCAAAAGTTGGAGACGAAAAATGAAATTAACCATGTCTTAATTTTTTAAACTTGTTTCAACTATATACAAAATAGGTTAATTGGCACCATGTACTCCTAACATTTTATTTTTGTACATCTTTTCGCCCCTAACATTTAGAAATTGGCATTTTTACCCTCAGATTTTACATTTATGGCATTGCCTATCCTCTTTAACTAAAAATAACTATAACACCCTTTAACTACCAATAAAAAACATTTAGTAGATTAAAAATGAATAAAGATACAATAGTAATGTGATTTGGTTTTTTGCTAAAAAAATCAAATCAAATAAAAATCAAAGAATAAAGAAAAACGGAATCCAATATTGATAGAAATTTTCACGCCCATATAGGCACTGTTATGATACTTATATGTAATATGTGATTACATATATGCACGTCACGTGATTGCATATATGCACACCATGTGGCTACATGTGGTGTGCATACATACAGTGATAGGAGACATTATGTGTCACACATATGGATGTTAAAAAATTATTGCTAATATCTTTTGCCAGAAGTACAATAGATTGTATTATAACAGTACAAATGCATAAAAACTAAACGGTTACAAATAAAGGAGTTTGACGCAGAGTAAATAATAAAGAAAATCAACTATACAATTGGAAAAACACATACAACTCGCGGTTGGTAGGGCTTGAACTTGAGTTTAAGGTTCTAAGGCCTCAACTTGGCAAAATTATTGCTAATACTAATGTATTTGTTTATTTATATTTATTTATTATTTATTTCTTTTTATATTAATTAAAGTTAGATGATATTATAGTCTATATTGATTAAAATAGTGAGAATTGAGGGTAAAAATGTCACTTTCTAAAGGTTATTAATGAATAAACATAAAAAGTTGGGAAAGAGAGTATCAAAATAGCCTCCAAAACGATATGTATACTTTTCTATTTTAGTTCTATTCTATTTTTTTAACTTTTCATTGATGAAATAATTTTTTCAATTTAGTTCAATTAAGTTCCAAATATATTAATTAATAAAATTTATAAAAAGAGAACAGAGTCTTCCAATAGCTCAAAAACAGAGAAATATAGAGGTGTTTTTTTTTTTATTATGGTGAAGGCGAACGCCCAGTATATATAAACATATATATGTGTGTAATATATATATATATGTATCATTGATTCATTCATTGAAGCACTTAAAATGAAGGTAGTTCAGTGATGAAGGATGAACTTCTATAGAGACGACCAATTAATACACGAGTCATATAAGTATTATTATGGTTCCTTGAATTTTTCCCACAATATAATATGTACCCCAAGCTAATTTTCTGTTTCCGTCAGTGCATGTGAGTTCATGTGAACGTACATTCCATGTACTTATCTAAGATGGAAGGTGCCTTAATAACCAGTTTTCTTAGAGAAACGGCCTTGGTTTCCAATATTGCCCAATAAAGTAAAAAATCATTAGCATTTTTTTTGGATAGGAACGCACACAGAGCACAGAGACAACAAACCATCTAATAAAACTATCGTAATTTTGTTAAGACGCGAAATGATATATAAGTTATACACTCACATGTTATGCCAGCGAGGTGTAGTGGCGGAGCTACTTAGGGGCCTATGGGGTCCCTGGACCCCATTGGCCCTTGAATTTTTTTTTTTTTTTTTGGTTGTGTTATATATGTGAGGATTGAGTATTCTTTTTCCTTTTTGTAACACTTTTCCGTAAATATAGTAGATTATAAATAAGGATATTAAAGAAAAATTTGGGACAAAATAATTACTTCATTTGCTTTGTTATTGGTAAAAGGTAAGTATTCATTAAACATTTCTTTATTCTACATAAAATTCAATTCTCTAACTTGACTTCAATCTTGCAACTTGAAAATTTAAATGTGTCCAACATATTCCCTTATGTAAAGCTTTAATGGGTTTAAATCATTAAATAAATAAACTAAAATTTTGTTTTGTATTGGAAATCAAACTATAAAAACTTTCAAAGTTATCTTTGTTTAAGGTTATTATATAATGTTTCATGTTTATGTGCGTGAGATAATTGTTTCATTACATGTAAAAAAAAGTATCGTTATTCTTCTATTTTTATAAGTTTTGTTATGTGAAAAAAATAAAATAAATCGCATAGCCCCTACTTAAAAAGGATCTCACTTTGTCATTAGCACCCACTAGGTTTTCCTCCTGGCTCTGCCACTGGCAATGTGAATATGACCAGACCTGTGGGTAGGCACAATAGGGCCAATTGCATAAATTCCCTTTTTCCTTTTTTTTTTTTTTGGCTATACACATATGAACCGGACATGTGCTATTTTACGTCAACCTAATTACATTACACATTTGCATTCTCCTGAATAAACATTCGTTTTCACAAACTCAAACCATTCAAAGAAAACGTTTAAAAAAAACTCATAAAAAAATCAAATTTTAGTAGGGTTTACTCTCGATTGGTGAATTATTGTCTAATTTCTTTTTGTTCAACAATTTAAATTATTGTTTGCTTAGTTAATACTGAATAATTTTAGTATTGTTGTATTTTGGCTCTATTTTTAAACCATAACTATGTACTTTTTAGCTCTATTTTTAGACCAAAACTAAAGGGGGAAAAAGTGGAAAGTCAATGTAACATCCCGCGAAAATTTAACCCCAATAAAAACTACATGGTCGACGATGATGGAATGATTGCTCGAATTATATTGGAAGATCTTGAGATTATTGCTCAGTTGACAACCAACAGGGACGGATCCACATTGGGGCTGGTAACAGGGACGGATCCACATTGTAGCTCGGTCCAGCCCAAACAGAATTTCTATGTAGTCCAATACCTTTGAAGCCCAAATGCCAAGCTTTTTTTTTTTAACTGGAGCCCAACAATTGAATTAGCCCAACTCTTTAGCCCAAAACATAAAACGGGAAGGCAGATACAGAAATCAGAGGGCTCTCAACCTTGTATTGACCGGTGGGCAGTGACCGAACCACCAACCATCAGGACCTGGACCACCATGCAGACTACAAGCCACTGGACCGATGACAAACCACCGTGCCACTAGAAAACCCAATGGAATAGATTGCACCAATGAGCCTAAAACCGCAAAGAAGCTGCTGAAATAGAGAAGTGAACATGCCGTGAAAAATAGATGCTTTGGAGTGCAAAGTTGTCGGAGAAATGCCATTGAAGGTTGGGGATTTCTTCATCTTTCTTTTCTTTTCATTTTTTTTTCTCTTTGTGTGGGATAATGGAGCACACTTTCATTAATTGCAAGAAACCAAGTATAAATGGGGGAATTTGCAAGAAGCTAAGAATAATTGTGTTTGGGGCTTGGGCAAAGAAAAGAAGAAGTTGGACTTTGGGAATTGAGACTTGAGAGAAAGAAAAGGGATTTTAAGTTTGGGGCTTGGAACAAAACCCCCACTGCCCAGTGCCTATTGTAAATGCGTTTGTAGAAATTAGAATTATGATAGAAGAATAAAAAGTTGTGTTTTTCAGACCTTGGGCTTGAAAAGTTTTGTTTTTATTCATCTTTTTCCTTCATTTGTTACAACACGTTTATACTTTTGTCGGATTGTCTTCCACTTTCTTTTGTAATAGGCGTCCTTATGCAATTACATACAAGTGATGAAAGGCTGTATTTGTGAAATGAAGGCTGTATTGGTCATAAATGGATGTTGGGTATTTGTCATTACTTTGACCAACTAATGTCATTTTTTGTCTTACTAGTTAGAGTTTATACAAATTAGTTAATGTATCTCCACCAGCAGGTAAAGGCATATCAGTTTAATATGTTATCCCATTTCATAAAATGAAATAATTGTTATATATAATAGAAATACAATGATTATTTAAAAGGGCAATAGTTCTTTAAAGTGCTGCCCTTTTTGATTAATAAGAAAAGTTAAAGGCTATTAGGGTTGATTAATGTTAACTTAGACTATGCACGTAATCAAAATTCATAATTTTTTTAGCTATTTTTTGACCAATATATGGCTACAGTAAAGGAATTTTTTTGAATGGGTGGGATCATTATTCCCCATTTTATTAATGTATGAAATTTTGGACTAACTATTGTCATTATGAGATTTTGTGATCTATATCATATAATATTTGTGAATATGGGATACCATTTCTCGTTCATTAATAATTAATGTGATTTGTACGTTTTGGATTCTTTTGAGATGGAACAAGCACCTTCGGCTAAAAGAGGAAACCGATTGATATCATCATACTTAATAAATATTGACAATCAAAATAATGAGGAACCATCAATCCCTTTTCAACAAAATCAATCTACTGACGATACTTCTACGCTTACTATGCAACAGTCTAATGAAGCTCCTCATACTCCTACTGTGCAACATCCTTCCACTCCATCTCTTCCACATCCTTCGTCTTCAAGTCCTAGTTCACTAGATATTGAACAGGACCCCCAGAAAAGAAAACAGATATGTGAGCATCCTATTAATTTAAGGGATGAAATTAGACGAGCTTATCTATTGGCTGGGCCTTATCAACCAGAACTTTTGAAGTATCTAAGTAAAAATTTTTGAAGTCAGAATCGTAGTTTTCAGAAAAAATGGTTTCAAAAGTGGAACTGGTTAGAGTATTCACCTTTCACAAATAAGGCATATTGTTTTTATTGTTTTCTTTTTGCAAATGAAGTTATCTCGTCCAATGTCTCAACATTGGTCGCCGAGGGGTTTGACAATTGGAAGAGGGTAAACCAAGGAAATAAATGTGCATTTCTTGCTTATGTTGGTTTTAATCAATCATCTTCTCATAACATATGTCGTGGAAAAGCTGAAGATCTAATGAAACCCACTCAACATATTGATAAGATTCTGCATGCTCAAACAAAAGAAGAGAAAGAGAAAAACCATTTGCGTTTGAAGGTTTCCATTGAAAGTGCCCGGTTTTTGGCCCTTCAGGGTTGTGCATTTAGAGGTAATGACGAATCACCCTCTTCAAGTAATCGTGAAAATTTTCTTAAAATGGTTGCAACTTTTGTAAAAATGAATACAGAAATCGACAAAGTTGTTTTGGATAATGCTCCTAAAAATGCTCAATACATTTCACCAACAATTCAAAAGGATATTCTACAAGTCATGGGTAATCAAGTGAGAAGGAGGATTCGTGAAGAGGTTGGAGATCAATATTTTTGTATTCTTGTAGATGAAGATGCATGTAAAAAGGAGCAAATGACCATTATCTTGAGGTATGTTAACCTTGTTGGAGTTTTGTCAGAACGCTTTCTCGCAATCAAAAGCGTTAGTGACACCACCTCTCTCAATTTGAAAAATGAGATATCTGATATTGTGGTTCGCTATAAGCTTCAAATTCAAAAAATGAGAGGTCAAGGATATGACGGTGCAAGTAATATGCGTGGGGCTTGGAATGAACTTCAAACGTTGTTTCTTAGAGAATGTCTTTATGCATATTACATTCACTGCTTTTCCTATAGATTACAACTAACACTGGTTTCTGCAGCAAAGGACGTTTGCATCATTTGGGAGTTTTTTTCCTCAATTAGACAATCTTGTCAATATTATTACTTCTTCTCCTAAGCGCGTAGCTAAGTTGCAGTCCGCCTATACACAAAAAATTGAGCTTATGTTGGCTAGTGGGGAGCTTGATACTGGGAGAGGAGCTAATCAAGTTCGCAATTTGCAGAGATCAGGAGCAACTCGATTTACGAGTCTGTAAAGGGTTTGATAGATATATACGGTGCAACATGTAAGGTATTGGAATATCTTAGAGACCATTCTCCAAATGGAAGATCAAAGGCTGAAGTTTGTGGGGTTTACAAACATATTGTTGATTTTGAGTTTGTATTCGTTTTACATTTGATGCACAAGATAATGAGAACTACTAATAGTCTTTGTCAATCTCTTCAAAGGAAGTCTCTTGATATCTTGGATGCTATGGGTCTTGTCTCTTCTATAAAATCTATTCTTCAACAATTGAGAGCAGAAGAATGGGATGAGTTTCTTGATGAAGTGAAAAGTTTTTGCTTGAAGAATGATATAGTTATGCCTGATCTATCTTGTTTTCATAGGGAAGGTCAATGTAAGGATCAAATTACAGTTGAACATCATTATCATTTTGATGTTTTCAATGTAGCAATAGATTTTGTGATGGTGGAGTTAAATACAAGATTTAATGAGACATTTGTAGAACTTCTTTCACTAAGTGTGGCTTTGGATCCAAGAAATGAGTTTGAATCATACAATAGAAGTGATATTTGCAAGTTTGCCTAGAAATTCTACCCTCAAGATTTTTCAAATCAGGACATTTGTGCATTGGAGTATGAGTTGAAGCATTTTGAGTACAATGTGATACCCGATCCTCGATTCAAAGTCTCTATACTTTCTGAATTGTGTAAAAATTAGTTGAGACTCAGAAGTCAGAGACTTATATCGTGTTAACTAGATTGATTTCTCTTGTTTTAACTCTACCAGTTTCAATTGCAACAACTGAACGAGCTTTTTCTGCAATGAAATATATCAAGACAGCTCTTCGCAATAAGATGGATGATGACTTTCTTGGAGATTGCATGATGCTCTAAATTGAACGAGAGTTTACAATGAAGTTAGATGTAGAGTCTATTATAGATGAATTTTATACTTCAAAATCTCGTCGAGCACAACTTATGTAAATATAATTCTAGGCACTTGTTATATATTTTGTGATGTATATAGGAGAATGAGAACTCTTTTGTCTTTTGTGTTACAATATCTATATGTTTTTGTTTGTCATTAATGGATTAATATAAGTTAAAGTTATTATATAGGCTTGTGATCTGTGTATTTGGGGAAATATTATTGTATTTCAAGTTTGGTTTAAACTAATTTACGAAAGAGACTATGTCAAAATTTTTAAAAATTTTTATGTATTATGACATTTCTAATGTAATTCAATTTCCAACAATTTATAGCAAAAAAAAAAAAAAAAATTTCGGGGGCAGAACCCCAGGACGGGGACAGAAGCCCCCTTCCAACCCCTAATTTTTTTCCTCTAAATCCAGCTCGGTCTTACCTAAAATCTTGGATCCGTCCCTAACACCAAAGAAATAAAAGCAGTTCTGGATTAACAAAAATCGAAGTACAGTAACTAAATTATAAAACGATATAAAGTATAAAGATTTCTCAAACAATAAACGAGCAATCCACATTGAAACACATCATCTCCTGACGTGTACGGAGCCACGTCACTCCACTTGTCGTGATTAGATTGGCGGAACTCAGGAATTAATTAAAAACAATTAAGTCCACCAACTATAAATATGATTCAAAGGTAGGGCACTTGCTCCAACTTTCTCCAACCAATTCCATTTGCCCCTAGCTAGTCTAAAGTATCCAAATTCGTCCACAACTATGAATAGGCGAAAAACACCAATAAAAACCTAACAAAATTTCTATTTGTCTATTGAAAAAGGTTCCTTACCATATATAAAAAAATTTTAACTTGAAAAATAGCTTTGATCGGGGAATAGTAAGACTTTGGAAGCACTTTTCTTGATTTGAATTATTCAAGCTATCTTTAGGAAATTGAAAGGTGAGTAACACGTGTCTTGGTTCCTTCTTTCTTTCTCTCTCTTGAAATTCACGCTTTTCCTGAGATTGCTTTGGCCTTAAATTACTTTGCTGTTTTATATGTGATGGTGCACGATTAAAAGATTATTTCTTGCACTTAGGCCTCGTTAGTAGCGTTGTCTACTCGTTTTACATTATGATTGGATTGTTTTGTGGTGTTATGACCTTACTATGTGGTCTTGGTCATTTTGTATAATTGTATCGTATGACTTACGGGTAGAGGCTAAACTAGTGATGTACTCAAACTCCATATCTTTGTATCTTTGTCAATTTGTGATCTTTCTTGTATTATTTTGCGTGACCCAATACATATTGTTATTCACTGAGTACTTTACACTCACTCTCTATCTTCTACAATCTTGTAAGTATTGAATCAATAGCTTTGTGGCCAGATCCTCTTAAGAATGGAGAAGATACATGTATATGATCGAGATTTCAGTATGTGGTCAAGGTTTCGTTACGGGTAGCCCACAATACACTTAATTATCAGTGTGTAAAACGAAAGTGTCTCAATGCTTTTAAATTATCTTTGTAAAGTCTTGCCTTAGATTTTGAATCGAGATATATATTTAAATACTTCCGCTACCGATTCAAGATAATATGGCAATAAAAATTAGGAGCGTGACAACCAGTAACTATAGGGGCTCATTTTCTAAATTTCGCTTGGGATAGAGATTACTACAGGTCCGGATTTAGATATAAGATCCAAGACTATTGTATGTAATACTATAGGTGCAGCACTATACTATTCGCACTGCGACAAGATTATACTTTTTCTTATAGGAACGTACACACACAATATAGAGACACCACACGCCATTTAATAAAATCATAGTAATTTTATTAAGATGCGAAATGATATATATGACACACACTTACACATTATGCAAATAATATGAGATTTAATACCAAAGTACAAAACACTATAAACACAATACTATACTATCTATATTGCGATAAGACTATATATTTTTTTTTACAGAAACGCTCACACGGTATACAGTCAGACGTCATTTCTTCAGAAAAATTACTTCAATAGCACGTCTCAAAGAATTTTCAACTGTAGCATCTAACACGAATCCCATCTCGTCTAATAAGACACATGGAAGTACGTAGCTCACGTGGGACTGTCGTCTCACTGTTATCCGTCCTCGCCGACTTCTTAGGAATAGAAATGTCATTGCAGATTTGTGCCGTTTCCGCGTCAATTGCGGTTCGCGCACGAAATCGGCACGACTTGATGCCCCTTTTTGTTTTCACATGTGAAATGTATTTATAGTCAGAAAATCAAAGGTAATCGCATTGTTAAAAAAAACGACCAATTGTCAATGACGTTTTCAGATTCTTTTCATTTATTATATAATTTTTGATAAAAATAATAAAACTTTTCCAAGTTCTATATCACGTTATTAGTCATGGTTTTGTGATAAAGTGACCACAATTTTATCAAGTTATAAATTGAATTCATATTATTTAACTAAGATCCACCGTTAACTTTGATTAATACTCATTTATTTTAATATTTGATTCATAATTTAAAAGTAAAATAAAACGTATTTACTATACATCATATAGTTAGTGAAAGACTGATATAAAGAAAAAGAATAAGACTATTTGTTGAGACTAAGATGGTCTCGGTTTTTCTATAGAGCCATATCAGACTCCTGTATGAAGCTAAAGAAGTCGTATGTTACATGTAATTTTACTATTTTATATTAGTTTTATATTAAGAGTGCGATATGACTATATAGAAATTACTCTCTAACTAGGCCCATTCTTTAACCTTTTTTTTTTAAGTTTTAAGATGAAAATATAGTTTAATTGACATATTTTCATTAAAAATTATGAAATTTCATTTTATAAATATATGAAGATCAGCACCTATTCGATTATTCTTTTTGGTAAAAAAAAAATATATATATATGTTACTAGTTCCATGGAAGCAAATAGCATCATTTCATAGTATATTATAATCTCCTTTCGAAAAAAATATTTTATAATCAAAAAATACAATTTATTATATTTCTGAAAAATGATTTTCATCAAGTAGTACTAAAAGTTGAAAATATAAAAATTCAGAGCTTTCTTGAAGAGAGAGCAGACACAGACAAATCCCTGAAAACCCTAAAAAGAACCCCCCCCCCCCGACGCACCCCCACCAACCCCTTCTATCTCTCTCTCTCTCTCTCTCTCTCTCTGTGTTAGAAAATTCACAGAAGGCAGGAGCTATTAATATCAAAACCGTGTACGTGTGGAATAATTAAGAACATAAAGCATATCTAATGTACGGTCTTGGACCATAGCTACTATAGCGGAGAGATTATTTTAATTAAATATAGATGTAAAAATGTGTAAGAAGAAAAAAAGGAAAAGTGAAAAAAAGAGATATAAATAGAAATTTAAAAATATAATAATATAGTGGTGGAGATAAAGAGTGATTTTTAGACTTTGCAGGTGACAATAGGGAAGGAAAGTGAAAAAAATATTATGTAAATGGGAGGAAAATTGTTTTAAAAAAAAAGAAAAAAAATGGGAAATCAATTTTTACGCGGGCCTTTGCGCATATCTATCCGCATTGGAGACGCTCTAATTGGACATACCAACCATATATATAATACAATGGTTCTATAAATACCAGTAGGACTCTACTGAGTCAACTCAGGCCGAGTCATGGGCTGCTGTGAGTCGTTGTTTTCTAGGGAGCCGCGCTTGGAGAAGGATCATTGGCAAAACAGCCAGCACCGCCGCTCTTCTTCTGCTAAAGGTGTCTCCGCCGTCGACTCCTCGGGTTTTACTGAGTTTACTTTCGCGGAGCTCAAGGCCGCCACCAACAACTTCAGCTCCGATAATATTGTTTCCGAGAGCGGGGAGAAGGCCCCCAATGTTGTCTATGAAGGCCGATTGCAGAACCGTCGGTGGATCGCTGTTAAAAAGTTCACCAAAATGGCCTGGCCGGATCCTGAACAATTCGCTGTACGGACCTGATAATACTATTACATAGATGTTTTTTGTAATTTTTTAATTGTTTTTTTTTAGCAAATGGCTTGCCGTTAACTTATGTTATTTCTATTTCAAAGGAGGAAGCAAAGGAAGTGGGCAAACTGAGGCATAAGAGGCTGGCAAATTTGTTAGGGTATTGTTGTGATGGGGATGAGAGGTTGCTTGTGGCAGAGTTCATGCCTAACGAGACTCTTGCTAAGCATTTATTTCACTGTAAGTTATATTCTAGCTGTAGCTTAATTGGCGATTCATTTATTTCATTTTTAGCATTTCTTCATGGTTATCAAGAGTTGAACACAAGATGCATTTTTTTGATATGGGAAAATAGATACAGCTGCATGGCTAGATCAATTAATAGGTCTGTATTGGTGATCGTTAGTTTCCTTTAACAGTACAGTTTACTGCTGTTAATTCTACGATTTGAGCTTATATAGGTGGTGGCTAATTGCTATGCTTATTATGGCATTTTTCTGAATTCGTAAGTAATGTGTCAATTCAATTCTACATTAAATATGGATGACCTCGCGGAACTTATTGGGCATTTTAGTATTTTGTATGCTTGCCAAATTATATGCATCTTGTACACCTATTATAGCCTATTGAGTTCAATAGAGAAACTGGCTTCTGAAATTTGGAATGTTTTTATTACTAGGAATATTATTTTCTTCTATCTGTATGTGCGCATGTCAATAGGGGTTTGTGCGGCAATCATCAAGTCCGTTACTTTGCCAGTAGTTATATAACAGCTTGCAGCGCTATTTGGCTCCTCCTATAAATAGAAGTTTATCATCCAGCGATACCAGTGCAGGTGAGGGCAGTGTTCGAGTTGCACACTTTAAGTCAACGGCTAGTGTTTCTTTTGAACCAGAATTAAACTCTTATTTTAGGAAAACATGTTTCTTTTCCTCTGCTCCACAGCTTGTTCTCACTTTCATGTGTTATTTTGAGATTATTGTGAATTGATCCTGAAGATATGGTATCATAATTCTAAGCTTGTGGTAATAGCTTGAGATTGTGTACAACAGTGTATTGGAAAATTAGAACATGGAATGTTCTAATTGTAACTCATCCAGAAGGGGCAAAGCTTGAGAATTTAAGCGTTTTAATCTTATTTATCTACTAATGCATCCATGATTTACGGTGTCAAAAAGTGGAATTTGGAGGGGTACTGTTTGATGTGTGCCGCATTATCCATGACACCCTTAGAGTGGTCTGTCCTTTTGCACTGGGTGTGGAATAACACAATTCCGGTTAAAGTTTCCTATTTGCAGTATTCTCTATGTTTTGATGTTTAACATGTCACAATCTTCTTTCTCTTTCTTCTGGAATGTTTAAATTATTTTTTCAACTTCCTTTCACAGGGGAGAATCAAACCCTTGAGTGGGCCATGCGATTGAGAGTGGCTTTCTATATAGCTGAAGCATTAGATTATTGCAGCAATGCAGGACGCCCCCTCTACCATGACCTGAATGCCTATAGGGTTCTCTTTGATGAGGTTAAGTAATTTGTATTCTTGAACTTCAACGACATGCTTTTATCTTACAACGCTCTTCTTTTCCACCCCCATGCCATCATATTGAGAAGCTTCAGGTTTTGATTCGAGAAATATCTGTATGATGAATGTTTTTGGCAGGTTGGTGATCCACGGCTTTCATGTTTCGGACTGATGAAAAATAGCAGGGATGGTAAAAGCTACAGCACTAATCTTGCATATACACCTCCAGAGTATCTAAGAAATGGTAAATATTAATATTCTTCTTCTTTTTACTCTTCTGCTTATATGGGCCTATTTTCTATATATTTGTTTTACCTTAACTAATTTTCTATTGATGATGGGTTGTGTCCACAGTTATGAAACTTCATTGTATGATAAAATCCCGGCTATATTGCCTCACTTCATTATAAAGATTCAGTAGTACTTCTAGAAGAAATAGTTAGAATTTACTATAACTTCCAGAAGCTCATTATCGTAATTTGTACAATAGCAGAATTTGACCATAATCCTTGTTGTATTTAACCATTATTAACTAATTCAGGAAATTGTATTATATTAATATCATTTGAAGTAAATCAATCATTCATTGTGTGGTTGATTGGTCCAAATAGCACGTGGTGAAGGAGGTTCTTCTACATTATGCCAAGCACTAGTGCTGGACTTCTATGACTTTGAGGAAGAGACGGTGAACGTTTGGCATAAGGACTGAGTCTACTAGTGAACATTCGGCATAAGGATTGAGTGTACTAGTTATTGTTCATATAAATGGCTATTTAATAAATCTATGTTTATTCAAGAAATGGCAATCCATATTTTAAATTATGACGAAGCATCCTCAAATAATAAATGACTGGTAGAAATTGATAACTCTTTCCTCGTAGAAACAATTAAACCCATTTATCGTTAGGGCATTGCCTGTGTCTTTATCATACTTGTCAACTCACACACACGAAAAAAAAAAAAAAGAGGACGGAAGAAGCATTAAAGTATGGAGACGAAGAATCTATCTGCCTCAAGAGTTTTGTATTCCTAACGAGTAGCATTCTTCATGGTTGAAAATCTTACCGCGTATATTTTAACTTAATCTATGTCAGTCATTTCTTTTTGGATACCCTATTTCACACAAGAAAAGAGATCGGAAGAGCGTCGTGTGGGAAAGAGTGTAGGCAATGGCTTTCTTAATTTTAACTTTTCATAGTGCTATTTCTCACACTTTTCTCAACGTAGCATCCATCTCTTCACGGGTGTGAGAACTTTAGCATTTTGATTGAGACTGCCTTATTAATAGCTTTTCCTAGTGTCAGTTAAGCATTAAGAGATCATCTTGTCTACAGATCCCAAGTGACTATCAGGCAAGCCTGTACCCGCATCAGAATTATTCTTATCAGTGATAACACCAGAATCTGTGTTAAAGCTTTTCTTAACCTTCCATGCATGTACATTTTATTGTTTCCTGTGATTGTTCACCATTTGCCTCAAGTTTTCAACTGGTATTTGATTCCTTTCAAGTTAGGAGCCTGCTTTCTGTCATGCATTTTAATTGCAAAATTGTTCCACGGGGAATTACATGTCTAATCTCTTATTCCCTTGTTAACGATTCTGCCAAGTGGAACCTATTCAGTCTAAAAAATGTGGATTTCTCCTGTCAACTAGACTAGGTAAAACTACATCCCCCACAGACAATTCAATCAGCTACTTTTGTAGTTAAAATTGTTGAACATATGCAGATCTGCAGAAAATTAGGGTATGGTGGCTTCATAACATCAAACCTGTATCCACAGCTGCCAATTCATCTCACGGACTGCCGTTGATGTTTTCACGTCGACGTTTTCTTTTCAACCTGATAATGTAGCAAGGGAACTATATTAGATTTTTTTGTCTTTTCACTTTTATTTATCTTAGTAGTTGTTTACGGTAATCATGTTTATTTAAATTCTCTTGTAGGGAGGGTCACCCCAGAAAGTGTTGCTTTCAGTTTTGGGACTGTTCTCTTGGATCTTCTTAGTGGAAAGCACATTCCCCCTAGTCATGTGAGCATTTACAAGCTTTATCATATCTAAATTTAAACAAAATGTTGTCTGCTGTGTGTGCATATTCTTGTACTACTTGCTCTCATCCTAGTCAACTCTTGTGTTGTAAGTTTTGATATGATTTAGCTTCTGAAGTTTGTAAGCTTGTACTCTTTGGAAGTGAGTTCTCAAGTAAGAATGTGTTTTAGGGGTGTGTCTCCAACATGGAATTCAATGGATTTTAAAATTCCATATAATTTCAAGTGTCCTCAAGTTTGATTTATGTGGAATCTGTTAAAATATGGGGTCCTCAGTTTAGATTTTTATAGATTTCATAAAATTCCAGCATCTTGAAAAATTCATGGATTCCTTTTATTTGAGGAGTTGGAAAGATTTTGGCGGACTTGAAAGCTATAAATATACATGTAAAACTCTTCAACAAATCCGTTCATGACTCCCTTGGAATTCAAGTTATTCACTTTTTTCCCCAAAAAGAATACATAAATAAAATAAAAGAAAAATTAAAGGGAAAATTACAAAAATATAAACTAATAATATATATATATTTTTAATATTTAATATTTTGGTTCATTTATCACAATTTTAGCAATATTTTTATGTAATGGGACAAAGTTGCCCCCAACTTCAACCCGTCTCTCTCCCTTCTTTTCTTCTCACCTGTAAAATAACTCAAGGTGGTGCTGCAATGATGGCTGGCACAATGCACCCCTCACCATCATGATCTGCTGCTACCTGTTTCACATTTTCATGTAGAGTGGAGACAAAGAGGGTGGGCTTAGTTGATCAATGTAGTTTGGTGTCGGTGGTGGAGAAAAAGAAAATGAGTTAGGGTCATGGTGGATGAGAAGGCGGTTTTAGCGGCGGAGATGCATCAAGGTGGGTAATGGTAAGGGAGAGAAGGTGGGGTTGGTGGCAGTGGTGGAAGAAGGCAGCAGTTGTGAGTGGAGAAAAAAAGATATAAAATTCTAAAATCCATTAAATTCTATGGTGGGACCCCCTCCCTCGCTCCCCCCTTCAATTCAACAAGTCATACTAAAATCCAGTGAAATTCAGTAAAATCCATGGCATTTAATTCCATTAGAATCTGAGTGATTTTGTGAAATTATATTAAAATTCATGAAATCCATGGGAATCCATAAATTCTAAAAGATTCATTGAATTCCATGTTGGGACCGCCCCCCCCCCCCGGGGGCCGGAAGTTCTTGTCATGGAATATGTATGCATACATACCTTTGCAATTGGATTAAAAGTAGTGACGTACTGTACATTCTTTTTTTCATGTTAATTACCCTGATTATTATGATATCTTATGGTCGTTGATTGTATATGCAACAAATTGCCCCGTCAAATTTATAGTCTGTTTGATTTAGTTTTTTGAAAATTGATTTCGTGAAAAAAGTGATTTTTGGTAGAATGTGTGCTTGAAAAGTGAAGAAAAGTTATGGATTTACGTGTAAGATTATTTTAATCGATAAATGCGTGGTTGAAAATGAGTTTGAGTGAGAATTGATTTTTGAAAATCTAAATCAAACCATCTGACTTGCAAATCCTAGTTAATTAGACAATTATGATATCCACTTGTCGTGGATTACTGCTGTTGGAGTCTTCAATTAGAACTTACATTTTTCTTTTTTAAATCTGATTACCAAAGATTTCATGCACCTGTTTTCTGTATTCTGCAAGGCATTGGATATGATTAGAGGTAAAAATATTCTCCTTCTGATGGACTCCCATTTGGATATGAACTACTCAAAGGAAGAGGCAACCTTGGTTTTTGGTCTTGCTTCACAGTGTTTGCAGTATGAACCAAGGGATCGTCCAAAAACCAAAGATCTTGTTTCTACGCTTGCTCCATTGCAGAATAAACCTGATGTAAGTCCTATTTCTTCTTCCTACACTTTCAAACTGTTCACCATGTTTACGTGTTCCTCAGATGCTTTCCTTCATTAGTGTCCTCGCATGCTAATAATGGATAAGATGTGTTATCCTTTCGCAACCAGAGGGAAGGGGGATTGGAGAGTGAAGTGGTGCTTGCATATAATATTGGGTTTGTGAAGAGCAGTTTGGTTCTATGAAAAATGAGTTGTATCATTAAGACCACTCCAGTAAATTGTTAATTGCATTCATGTTAAATATCCATGAAATATCTGCTTCTAAGGTAACAACAAAATGCTGATTGCAGTTTCCCTCTTATGCGATGCTGGGAATTCTGAAGCAGGAAGAAACAGCAAGTACTCCCCAACACCCTCTCTCTCCAATGGGTGATGCCTGTTCGCGTATGGACCTCACAGCCATCCATCAAATTTTGGTGATGACACACTATAAAGACGATGAAGGAACCAATGAGGTAATTTCATAAGCGTGCCTAAGCATTGGCCTTTTAAGTGGTTGCTTAGGGCCCCCAACCATGACTCAAAAAAAGGGCCCTGAAATTAATAAATTATTACTGAAAGTTTAAATATGTATATTTTAAGTATGTGATAGAATACATAGAAGTGACATTTATTAGTTGATAGAGAAAAAAATTAATTGTTAACGATAACTAATAATCAGTTTAATTCATATGACTACCATATTTATATTTAATTTATTAATATATTCTACAAATAAATTTGTTCAATATAATTTTTTATCCAGGGCCCCCACAAAATTTTAATTTAAAAGTTGCTTATAGCCTCCGAAAACCTTGGAATGGCCCGGGGTAATTTATTCTTGCTAAGATACCATGCAAATGCCTCTATTCTATTTCAAGGTATGAATGTGGATGCCAATTGCTGTAGTTATCTTTTCAAGAGTGGACTCAACAAATGAGAGATATGTTGGACGCGCGGAAACGCGGAGACTTGGCATTCCGTGATAAAGATTTCAAAAAAGCCATCGATTGCTACTCGCAGGTACTTGAAGATTTTATTGCTCAAATGCTGTAATCATAGTGCAATTGCACCTCTGCCTCATAGTTCTAATGTGTTTTCTTTAACTAGAAACCTTTGGGTTCTAATGTGTTTTCTTTAACTAGAAACCTTTGGGTTCTAATGTGTTTTCTTTAACTAGAAACCTTTGGGTTAATTCTATCCCTTCTCATTCTGATCATCTTTCACCCTCAATTAGATGCTAAATTCTAAACAGCATTTGTTACCAGAAAAGAAGCAATTCTTAACCAAAAATACATCAGCAAATAGATCATATGCTAAAAATGGCTCTTACTTCTTAAAAGCTAGGTTCTAAAAACTGGACTGGACCGGCTAGTTCAACTGGAAAAACTGGGTCGAAAATCCAGTCCAGTTGTAGGGTTAAACCCGAACAATTAAGAACGGGTCAAAAACGGATCCTAATTTTGGTTTTCCGGCGAACCAGTTTCACACTCATGATATTTTTAAAATTTTTAACTGACTAAAGTTTTCAAGGCCTCGACAATCAAGATGTTTCTCAAGTGACAATGTTAAATGTTCACCGCTAACTAGATGCATGCTTATATTATCTGGCATCTTATTTGCACTGTTCACCTCTTGAATCAGCACTTCTTAAGCTATTATATTACTCGTCCACAACTTATTTCCCCCTCTTACGAAACAGTATATATTTCTTTGAAGTTAAACTGTGAATCAAATGTGCATCATAAGGTGATTCTTATGTAAAATAAACTCTAGAGATAGATGGTTATTGAGTTAACAATTTGGATTAAATGTGGCCAGTTCATAGACGTGGGTACCATGGTTTCTCCAACGGTGCTTGCACGACGAAGTCTTTGTTATCTCATGTGTGATCAACCGGATGCTGCCCTTCGAGATGCAATGCAAGCACAATGTGTTTACCCAGATTGGTCCACAGCATTTTACATGCAGGCAGTAGCCCTTTCCAAGCTTGACATGCACAAGGATGCAGCTGATATGCTGAATGAGGCTTCCGTGTTAGAAGAAAAGAAGCAACGAGCTGCAAAAGGGCCATGACTAGTATTAATTTCAAATGCAATTATTTTACTGTCTTTGTATTGATCACTTGGTTTCGGCTCATGATTTTTATCTGGGAATGTACAATAGGGGGGAGGGAATTACGTACGTACATTCGCTCAGGCAAATGTCATATGGTAAAAATTTCAGTGTGTACATTGCTATTTAGATGTTAGATTTTTTATATGCATATATGTCATAATTAAGATGGAATTCGTTTTTTCCTCAAAAAAGGCGGAATTCGTTTTCGTGTTGTGCATGAAATGTAATATTATACACCTGATGGTAGTGCTACTTAGTAGAATAACCTTAAGTCATGATCAACCACCTAGAATATTAGTGGGTTAATTACACCTGATGTCCCCAACGTTTTAACTTTTTATCAATTACGTCTCTAACCTTTAGTAGAATCTCATTTTTTGTCCTTGGAAATGGAAAACGCCCATTTTTTCTGTTAATGACAGGGGTATGTTAGGCAAAACGAAAAAAATAAATATTATCATATATTTTAATTAAAAAATAAAAAAAAAGGAAAAGAAAATTGGTGGGGAAGGGGACTCCCTCTCCCCCCACACGCAAAACCAAGTTGCCGGAATGACAACTACTCTCCCCTTTTGCTGCTGGAATGGTAGCTATTTTCGGCTGCTATTTCAGCAGCACAAGGAGGGCTCCCCCCCTCAAGCTGCCAGAAATGGCAGCCGAAGGAGAGTCCCCCTCTCTTACCTTTTACTGTTGAAATGGCTGCCATTTCTGACAGCAAAAAGGGAGGGAAGTCCCCCCTCTTCTTTGTTGTCGGAATGGCAGTCATTCCTAGTATTATTTCTGCCATTCCGGGAGCAAGGGGGCTCCCCCTCTTTTGCTGCCAGAAATAATAGTAGGAATGACTGCCATTCCGACAACAAAGAAGAGTCATTCCGGGAGCAAGGGGGCTCCCCCTCTTTTGCTGCCAGAAATGGCTGCTATTTTTGGCAGCTTGGGAGGAGCCCCCCAACACCTTTTACTGCGGAAATGGCAACTGGAAGGCAAGTGGGGGGGGGGAGCTGACGAAATGGCAGCCATTTGGTAGCTTGATTTTGGGTGTGGGGGGAGGGGAGTCTCCCTCCCACCAATTTTCTTTTCCTTTTTTTTTAATTTTTTAATTAAGATATGTTAAAATATTTATTTTTTAGTTTTACCTAAAATACCCTATTCATTAATAGAAGAAATGGACGTTTTCCGTCTCCAGAGATGAAAAATGTTATTTCACTAAAGGTTATGGACGTAAAAATAGGAAATTAAAGTTAAGGACGTAATTAATAAAAAGCTAAAATGTTAGGGACGTTAGGTGTAATTAACTCAATATAATATAATTTCCCTGTCTCCTCCTCAATATAGTCTTCTATTTCATTTCCGTCTGATTCAATGGCTTCAATTTGAAATCCTTCATCAATAACGTTTACAGGTCAACAAGGATTGCCCAACATTCACCAACCAAAGGGCTGATCTTTCCTTGAAGGGTTCATGTAATGCCCAAAAGAAATTTACTCTTCTCATCACCCACGGAGAGTAACTGCTTATCAATATGAATAATGTTACTTTGCCTAATTTGTTTACTTGTTGGGTGACTCAGTGAGGATGTTTATGTCTTCTTATGCTATTTTTATTTGTGTGTATATGTCTTTTTACCTCACAATTATTTTATAATTTTTATAGACCAAGTCACCCAATGAGTGAGGTGGCAAGGGAAAATAGGATGACTCCATCAACATTTACCTCAAGTATCCCAGCCCTTTGGTTTAACCCATGAATTTGCACCAGCCCAATTCTTGTACTTGTCTATATTATATTATATTATTATTATTTTATATTATTTTGTTTTATTTTTAATTTTTTTTTTTTTTTTGACAAGGGAGTTGGAGGGGAAGGGATGGTATGACTCAACTTGGGACCTCCCGATAAGAGGTGAAACCCTTATCCAGTGGGCTAATTATTATTATTATTATTATTATTATTATTATTATTATTATTATTATTATTATTATTATTATTAAGGGGGGATAGGAGGGAAGGTGAATCAAACCCTGGAGGAGAATATGTGAAATCAATTCGGATGCCATCATACCGCATAGGTCTTAGCACTGGATTCTTATTTGTTGTGCATAGTAATTAACATAAAGAAATAATTTAAAATGAAATATTAGGTAAACGAAAGGGTATTTTACGAAATATATTCTTAATCTATGTGAAAAGTAAAAGCAGAATATTTTTAGAGGACATTAGATGAATTATATTATTAAAATAATACATATTTACCATGTGGGCACTATATCATGCCAATCAACTGATATGGACCAACGAAAAATGATCACATGACTTTTAATGTTCCCCTATTGGTTCATATCAGTTGGTTGACAGGATAAGATGCCAACATGTGTCAACCAACTGATGTGAGCGAGAAATATGGACTGTGCATTATATTGACACCAAGTAACTATATATTAGTTGGAGTGATTTGAACTACTAATAAGAAGGGGATTCCATTTTGCTAGAAATAAAATGAATGTGAATCAAGAAATGCAACTTGTTAGCAAATGATGATTCCTTTGGTATTTGCTCGAGGCCATACAGACATCAGACATGATTTATGATTTGTATGTTGAAACAATTCTTGCCAAGTTTCCTAGCAGAAATATTATTCTGATAAAAACGTTTCTCAGTGAAATCATCATGATTCTTCAGGTCCAGATAAAATACAACCACTAGTCGGGCTTAGAATTAGGCCTTAGCTAAACTTTGGAAATCTCAAGTCATAATGCCCTTTAGAACTCTAGCAATTATCTTACTGCAATCATTCTTGATAATATAAGATTCCCGATGTTGTGGCAGTTAGGTTCCCTAACTCGTTCAGTAAGTCGAGATGCTTTTATCGCTCAACTTTCTAATATTGTTGCTTTATATCGATTTCTATAATTTATAATAATAATTATAGTCTCTCTCAAATTACAATTACATACATGTACAATGTGATGTTCTTATAAAATTATTTACAAGTGAAATACTTGATCTCATCATCATTATAGAGACCGTTTAGTCCTGGTTCAAGGCCAATGAGAAAGTCGCCTCAAGCCCATCAATAAGAGGGACTCGATCTTTTGTTATAGTTGGCCCAAATACATTCGGTCCGCCCTTTTTTCAAAAAAATAATTATCATGACTCAAATTATAAATTTAGGGCGCAAATTTAAAAAAAGTCAAGGGCTCATATTGACCGAAATTTTTTTTTAAATTCAGATTTTAAAAAAATCCCCAAAATTCATATTTTACGAAGGAGGTGTTCGAAATTCGATTTCCTTTTCCTCCAATTGCCAAGAAAACCCTAAATTGCCAAATCCCCAAATTTCCCAAATCCCCAATGTCCAAATGAAGAACCCTAACTCTCCTCAATTAGTTTGCCTCAATTTGCCAATCGCCATTACATTTACCGGTTGGCCAGTCGCGAATCAATCGCCATCGCCGTTCCGCGACTGCACCGTTCGCTAGCTACTGCGCTGCCTTATGCTGTGGCTCCGCGGTCCGCTGCTGCCTTCTGCCGCTGTTGCTAGCCTACTGCCCTCTTTTCTGCTGCTCTAGTCTCTGCTGCTGACTGTTGCGCGTGCACTGCCTTTTGCGCTGCCTGCCACTGGCTGCTCTCCGTCCGCCTGCTAATGCTCGGCCAGTCGGCTCACTGCTGCTCTCCTAAGACCTGAGGATGACCGTATGAGGATTGGCAAAATTTGGCAAGTGTTTGTGTTTTATGCTTTTATTTATTGGGTTTTTGGCTATTGGTTGTTAATTGCTTTGGTTTAAGGATTGAGGAGTTTAATTGGTTTGGTTTAAGGAGGGATAGAGGAGGATTGAATTATTGGTTTGAAATTTGATATTGAACTTGAAATGGCAAAGACTAAGAGATTTAGGGCTTAAAACATATCGGTAAAACAATTGACTTGCCATTTGCCAATTTGATTTATCATTTGGTAAGTTGTAATTTGTAAGGATTAAAAGATTAAAAGATACATAATACACTAATCGTATTACAATTAACAATGCCTATCAATGCAAAGGCAGTAAGGATTAAAAGGATTAACTTGTAATTTGCATCAATTGTCTATTGAATTTGTAAGACAATTAAAAATGCAAAAGAATTACATAATACACAAGGTTTAACAATAAAACATATTACATAAATTGTGAATATTATGTTATTTGTAACATATTATTTTTAGTTTGTATAATTTGCAATAATTGATAAACGATGCCTCTATCATAGTGGTGAGATTAATTACTATGTATTTCTTCTTCTAGTGATGTGATTAGTTAGCATATGCCATGCCTGCAAAACATTTATCCGGATATCAAAAGAGAAAAAATAAGGCAAAGGAATTAGCTTTAATACGTCTTCTAGGTAATTTTTGGTACGTTGTATATATTATGTTTCTAATGACATATATTATATATCAAATCTTGTTAATTTGAGAAGAGCTATTAAATGTCACAATATTAAAAAAAAATTAAGGAATATAATATTAAAAATTTCAAACCCCATTTGTTACTCGTTATGGGGGTCCATTTTTTGGATTCATCTAGGGCCCCAGTGATAATAGGACCAACACTATAGAGTATTATTCCAAGGAGCATTATACTTATATTTCTCATCGCGACACGGGAGCTGGCCCACATGCAGATGCAGTGGATCCTACCTCATTACAATAGATGAGCACATAGCTCATTGAAATTTTTTTTTTTTTTGCAAGTTATATAACCCAGTGTATGTTATTTCCCGTTCGACAAACATTAATATTAATCAACATTATTTCTTGCCTAGGAATTTCTAAGAAACTACGTAACAATATTTGTCAATCTAAATCCCAGATCTCATGTCGTCGTAGAAAAACAAATTGCATCAACAGCTAGCCGTGTCTGATTCTAACATGCAGAAAAGAACACCCATTTAGGTCTTAATTGTCACCAACATTTTGTCTGCATGCAAATAATCAACACAGGTTGTCAATCACCCCCTAAACGTGCATGCACCCAATCAAAATGTAAATAAATCGATCCGTGCTCACCCATCGACTTTATAAACTTTTAGACGAGGTGATCAACTAATATTTTAACGCTTTCACAACCTATCTTCTTGTGTGCAACGAAATTTCCTTCAGACAAAAGTGGTCCCCTCGATGTTACCATTAAAACAAGTCCGTACTAGAAAGGAAACTTCGTACCCTTTTCTTTGAGATCTCAAATTGATTACTTCATGATTACACACACACACACACACACACATATATATATGTTCCTAATCCAAGAACTTTACCCTACATTTTCTTGTGCCCATATATCAAGTATCCTTACAAGTAAGATCACCAAATCGACCCAGCCGCTTTCGACATTCTAGCTTTGTTTCTCGTATTCTTGAGAGCAAGAATTAATCAAATACTTATTGGTCGTGGATATCTAAACTAGTTTTCTTTTGAAAATGGTGCGCCCGAATTTTAACGCTCTCAAAGACTTGCATGATTCAGTTAACGACTTGCTTCACTCACCAATGGCGAAACAAAAGATAGCCAATCATGGAGAAGAAAAATGGGTTCACGAAGTATCAGAAGCATCCCTAAAAATGGTGGATGCATGTGGTGCCACGAAGGATGTTCTCCTCCTTGTAAAGGATCATCTCCAAGAACTTCAGTCCACCTCCCGGCGAATCAGCGTCAACGAGACCACAACGATTGGAAAAGTTTGTGGCCTATCACCACCACCGGAAAACCCTAAAGAAGGCCATCTTGAAGCGGTTGCAATCACTAAAAGGGATGAAAAACAAGAACATCACTGCCACCACCTCATCAGCCCCCAACGACAGCCTTTTAGTGGTTGTGAATGTGCTTAAAGAAGTGAAGTCCACCATGTCCATTGTTGAGTCTCTAAGTTCACTCATTTCCATGCCTAAACCAATTAACAGAAAACCCAATAAAGAAGCATTGATCAAGTTCAAGTTAACAAGGGTTAACAGCCTAAGTATGTGGGAAAAATGTGACAATATCATCCATTCAAATTGCAATAAATAGACTGGAGGCAGTAGAAATTATCATTGAAAATCTTGAAGCAGTATTGGAGTGCATGTTCAGGAGGTTAATTAGAACAAGAGCATCACTTCTTAACATAATTAGCAACTAGGAATTATTATTCTTATTAGACTCATCAATTAATTAATGTTAGAGGCTTGTCTTTAATTTCCTAGCTGGCCTTTTTCATGACAGCAGAGTTTAAAGATTATTAAAGGATTTAATCTTAGGCCAACTGATTATAATCATGTTGTATTCTTTGATTTATTATTTATTCTCAATAAAAATAGGAAAATAAACATGGGTATTGGTGAATAATTTTCTTTTACTTGTTAATTTTGTAGTTGAATTTGTTTTTAATTGTTTCAATTGTTGTGAAAGGTGAATCATGTCTCTATGAGTATCACAATATGAAACGATATCTACAACTTGTACTGATTCATTAATTAATGGGATTCTTGTAAACAAATCACATCGCTTAAAATCGCATCACAAGTTCAATAACTAATTAATTGTGACACTTTTTTGGTGGCCATCTAACATTTTTCCAATCAATGTCAAGTACATTACCTTCAATGCATATAACGAGGCAAAACAAATTTACGTGGAGAGTTTAGATCGATATTGTAAACAAATAAAAATGAAAGAGCTTGTTAATCATGTCAACTTTCTTATTGCTACGTAAGCATTTTAGAGTTAACAAAAACTGTAGCCCGCAAATTTCGGACCGACTGTGAATACAATGTCAAGGTTAATTGTACAGTTATATAATTTCCCTTAATTTAGTCCAAAACAAAAGATACTCCAATTTATGTAGCTTCACATCAAATTAAGGAAGAGGCCACAGCTCTCTTTAAGAACCAATTTGCTGGACCAGGCAATAATTCATATTACCCATCATCATTTATCAGCCCTTGGCAGAACGCGAATAAAATTTTGAAGACAAATGGAAAAAAAAAAAGAGAGAGAGAGAGATCTGGTGTGCATCATATTGTCTTCAATAAGACATTTCTCCAGCATCATATTATTGTACAAAAGCCACACAGACAATTGAAATAACATTTCATGGCGCAAGCAGACCCATGCCTTCGGTTTCAAATTATGCTCAACTGGACATCTGAGAGAGAATTTAGCGAATATAAGTAAATATACAATACACAAAAAGCTAAAATAATGTGACTTAAGTGTTTGAAATGTATTAAAGATTCTTTTTGTGGAAATGAACTTATGGCAAAAGCTATGTCATTTCAACTATTTGGATACCAATTTATACCCGTTGAAATGAAATGGAACATGTGTTTTTTGTCTTTTTTGAGATGCACTCAACTATTCAACAGAGAAAACACTTATCAAACATTAAACAAAACCTAAAATAACAAGATTTATATCTCCCTATCATATCAGTGTATGTATTAGCAGAGCCTCCACCACTTCTTCCTTACCAAAAGACTGAGATTTACCAGGATAATTTTAATCTAGCTAGGATGCCCTGTCCCTTTAGGGATATCTTTCATTCTATAAGCTACAGTCAGGGAAGCAGTGAAGGATGGGGCCGCATTGAGTTTTGGTTGGAACCGGCTTGGCTATTTGACTATAAATACAGGTTAGTTTACTACTGTGCAAGTAATGCATAAGTACCTATATCCGTAGTCAAGATCATTTTCACTAGATTCCCCGTTCACAAACTTTAAAAGCTAACATACGCACACATAAACAAGAACCTTCCAGTCATACTAGGTACCCCAAGGTTCAAATTGTCATACTGTCACTTTCTTTTTCCCCATACTGTAATCTAACACGTAGTTCACATTTGCTGGAGTGGAGCATTACAAATTGGCTTTAAGTGAACAGGCATATCTCGCTTATTATCTTCAGACAGTGGTTAGCATGTTTTTCCGTGGTACTAGTGTTTTGCTTGAGGTATTGCAATATGGATTTTTCTACACCTAGCATTCTATGAACATGATCAATATTTTGCTAGCAGTGCAAAGGTGTATCTAAAATTAAGTGTATACTTATAATAATTAATTGTTAAAAATTAACAAAAAGAAATAGAAAAAGAACAACAACACCTTTTGTCATCATATAACAACAACACCTTCCCAATCAGTATTTGTGAAGCAGTACATATTACTGCGGTAAGTTCAAAGTCCGAACGTAAAACTTCTTAAATAAATTCAAGCGGGAGTCAGACGCTGAAAGCAACCAGAACTCAAACTATTAACACTCAAAAAAGGGGAAAAAATTTACACAATAATCAAACCAATTTTAAGCTCAAATTCTATTCATCCACTACGCTGTACAGATTTTAGGTGACGGAGATTAGTAATTAACAATTTGAGGGTGCCTAATTGCATTGATCTATGCAAATGTATGCGCATTGCATTAGTTTACCACATAACGGCGCAGAGGCCCTTTCCAGTGACAGTATGCCAACGCTTGGGCTGGTGCAATGTTACTCCTTTGTACTTAACGCCATGTCCATGACCGCCTCCCATGCCTACTTCTTTTGATCCGATTTTACTTCAGAATTCCTGAAAGAGATGAAGTCGAAGACTGTCAGAGGATTTGGGAGAAAGAGGAGAAAGGAGAAATTTCATATTCATCTCCGTCTTTTAAATATATTACTTCTTGGTCCTAATCTATCAAACGCATAATTTTATATCCAACAAGGGGAGAGTTTGTCATAATTGGTCCTTTTCGGTAGAAGCGTGAATGTAACTTTGAGGTTGGACTCATTTGTTAAATCGCATAACAACATTACTACTTTCTGGGCTTTTTTTTTTTTTTTTTTTTCTCGATCTCATGCGATGGCAACTCCTAACAGTTGGGTAGTTATTTAGAGGACAATGAATGCACGTTATGTATAACTAGTTGTTTCATCTGTGTGTTACACGGGAATATAATACTAGATAATATAAATCAGTAAGCCACTCAAAATAAGTAAGGTTTATTAAATAAAAAAATTCAAGATATAATCTTATATCGTTTATGTGTACGTATAGGAAAACAATATATGTATTGTTGTAGTATGAAATCTTAAATTAATGAAGGTTAAAATGGAGTAAATAGAGTAAAAATCTTTAACACAAAAACATAATAAGTACAATTCAATTGAATATAATAACCTACTAAATGAATAATAAAAAACAACAGTATAGCAATAAACATAATAATTAAACAAAATAAATAATACATTTTGCATCTAATAAATATAACTTGAATTAATGATGAAACATAATAGATGCATTTTCCTTAAATTGATTAAATTAGAAACAAACTTATATATAACCACATAAAAATAAATTAAAAAACTTGAATTGTTACTCGTAGAATGATATATCTTTTAAATTCTAACGTATTGAAACATAAAGATAATAGTAAAAGTCTTTAAATAAACATCTTAATAGGTTTGTAAACTTCATAAAAGATCAGACTAAATAACATGTAATTTTTCTATAAAAACACTAGTATCTTTTAAAAGGGGGAGGGATATATGAGGTGGAAGCCTATGTGGACAAAGGACCCTCGCCACATCAACCAAACCTATTTCCCTCCAAAATAACATGGGCCTCACCAAAATCAAAGATAAAAAAGCCGTCAGATACATAACCCCCTCCAAAAAAAGACGTGAGATCCCCACCAAAAACTAAAGTCAATTTTCAGATACATATCCCTCCCCCGACCCAGTGTGAAAACACCTCCTAACCCAACTGTCTGTGATCGCCCAAACACCGCCCGCCACCGGAACAGAGACTAACCTCCGACGAAGGGATTATCCCCCATTTTCCACAGTCAGTTGCATGGAAAAAATAACGAATTTGTTGGGCAATTACTTCGAGTTTTTTACTAGTACGCCCCTTTCGTTGATCACTTCATCCGGGCATGACATCGATCGATTGGAGCCTCGATTAGAATGGTCCTAGACCGGAGAACAAGCTCCATGTGGTCCACGACTTCGGCTTTCAAAGAATAAAAAACTTCAATTCAAAGTTTGAAAATTAAGGTTCGTCAATCAAATCCTTCATTGCAGATCATACTTTGCAATTGGAGCACCCATTAGCTTCTCCTCAAATGCAGAAACAAAAGCCCCAAGGTTCCATACTACAATTTTCGGCCAATCAAAAGTCCCCAAATGTGGATTGAACCTCAACTTTGTTGCGCTCTTCCGATCTTTCCGCTCCGAATTTGAAGATGCTTTAGAAGGAAATATTGCTCACAAGGTCGAGATGAGGCGGACCATGCTAGTCCGCGATCGAGAATTGCCGGCGCGTGCACCCCACGCGTCGCTGTCCCAGTGGTTCCTCTATCGTGCATTTGCACCACTGTGATGCTCCCTACCGTCAGGAGACTTTGTATGGTGTTCTGATGGCCCATACTTAAACATTAAACCCCTAAACCAGTGCAACCAATACAACCGTTGACAACTGTCTCACCTCTTGGACACGTGTGCATAGATATCAACCTCTCAGAAAGTTGAGGGATCGATCACCGCTCGACTAAGTACAAAATAACGGTCATATCATGTTGGAGAATGTTGTAATATTTCCCATACAATCTCGTAATGAATCATTATATTTGTACAACTTTATATTGAATCAAACTATGCATATAACTTTAGTTATGTGCAATGTTGTTAACCTGCTCTCTTTTGTTTCTTTGGGCCTAGTGTTCACGGATATGTGCTATTTAGAAGTAGTATGAAGTATTGCCGCTTCCGTTTGTTGATTTGACTTTTTTTCCTATAATACCATAAACTATGCACAATTGAATCGGCGATAAAATTAAGAGTATAAAGCGTGCCTAGGAAACACAATTAGCAATTATGAAGTTAATTGACACAAATTTATACCATAGCAGAACTACTTGCTTAAAAGTAAATCATATGTGTTTTTTTGAGAAATTTCAACAGCACTCCCCTATCATGTTGACATATAAAACCTTATGTGCAACATTTATTCTGTAAACATTCATCATTGTAATTGTAGATATATTACGATTACATTACAGCTTGGAATTCAAAATGCAAATGGCCTGAGCGCACAAATAATATTGAGATGGGGCATACACAATTACAAAAAGTGTACTTTCGCCAGAGAACAATATAAAGAGGTCGTATATCCCATTCAGGGCAATTCATTCTTCTATCGCCCTGCAGAAGGCATCACTATAATAATTAATGATCCAACAACAAACATGCTTGTATGTTGACAACTACGCTACGAAACATAAATAGGAAGCATGTTTTTTGCGTATGCTAGTATGTTGGCAAACTTGCTTCAAAAGACAAATGACCAAAATCAAAGATTATCTCTGCTTGTAAACCATAGCACCTCAATAGTGACATTTTGTTTGCTTTAACCTGTCGACATATAAGGCATGTGAATTCAAGAGCAAAATTTTTACTTAACTCATATTGTCTGTCATAAACTAACCTCGACAAATTAAGGGGGAAAAAATGCCCCAAAATATATCCAATAAGCATATAAAGCACGTTGTGTTCTACAGCCGTATTTGTCGTACACCACATCATGTCTAACAGGTTAACTACTTAGTCCTCTATCATTATATCAGTTATATGACTCCAGGTGCACAATTAAGTTCATTGTTTACTAATTACCTACTACTATTTTTTTAGAGTAAAAAAAAAAAAAATGTGTTCATTAGTACTTACAAGCATTTGGGACCTATAACGTATATTTGCTGGGCCTCAAACAAAATTTATATAATCCCTCCTTCAACCTACGAACAATATTCGTTACACAAAAGGTTTACACAGCCAAATCTATTAGACATAACAATTATTTAGTTCATTACCTTGTCCAAAAAAGATAGATCGACAGTAAGCACATCACACTTGTTCTCCAAGCTTGTGTTGGTGTACGGGTGACTTGCCTCAGCAAAATACACATCATCAGAGACCTGGGGCTTATATGGCTCGATCTTTGGACTAGCTCTGGGCAAGAATGAAACATCCTATAAGCATAAACATTATGGAGGGGAGGGAATAATTACATATAGAAAAGCAAGAATAAGTATTATGCCTCGTTGGTGTTGACTGACAATTCTGCGCATCATGGCCTATTCCTCTACAATTACTGCAATGCCTATTGCGATGCGAAATTGCTTTCTCCTGTGAAGATTTAAGTCACTTGCCCGACCCTCTAGTGCATGCACGCCCTGGGTCCTTAACAACCACCTCCACTTGGCTAGTTTGCACCGCATACTGGTTCTGAATTGCACCTCCTCATCTATGCCGTCTAAAGTTAAGTTAGCACTCTTTAATAGGCTTGATAAATAATTACTATGAGCCGCACTCAAGGATGCTTTATCAATTGCGGTCGAAGCAAGTTGTTTAAGTCCCATTCGTCTAGCCTGTAACAACTCTGCAGTGAATACAAAAGAGGCTGGGGCATAAAAAAGATCATTCTTTGTACTCTTTGTCCATTGGCGCAAATATATTTTTCTGGTAACTTCATAATCTGTTTAACCCACAGCCAGCAAAGCATATGGTGATAAGGAATCCCTTCAAAAACTCAAACATCTTACAACTACAGGGTATGTGGTCTATCGGTATCTTATACGTCAACACATGATGACCCTTAGCTGTCTCTCCTTCCTCTGTATATCACCGAACCTCATAGGTCTCCAGTTCATCTGCGCTGTCAACAAAGTGGCACCATTTTGAAATTGTCAAAACACGGCTTTTGTACATATGTAAGCCATTTGATGCTCAACAATATCTCTGACGAAGGCCTTGGCCTTTCATTCAAATCCCGATGGTCGGCCTAAAAGAGTCTTGAAAGCGTGCCGTCACTAATTGTTTCATAGCAGTAGAAAAAATCATCATTTTTTTCCTTTTCTGTCTTGAAATAATAATAAGAGAACTAAACAAAAAGCCTCAAATCTTGTTCATATGTTGTAGGTCAAACATGCTCTTCAAGATCAAGTAGAAACCCAGAAAAAATGCAAACTTAAAGCCAACAAATCAGAACACAAATCGAAAAAGAACTTATAAGTAAGAGGATTAAGCATTTGATATATTTTGAGCATACCCACAATGCAAGGTTATCTAAATTGAGGACTTGCGACGTACATTTCGTACATGGCTTTGCATTAGTTATTTGGATTTATCTATATTGAAATTACATGTATTAAATTTTTTTATTTTGGTTGGATATGTAATTTTATGTAGAAATTAATCATTCTACTTCTAAAGGATTTTAAGTTTGTTTACTACTTTTTGTTGGAAGTAGCTATATTTTCAAGATATGAACTCACTTTGCTTCTTAGTAAATAAACACTATAGGGAGGGAAGAGGGAAACCGAAGACTTTGTAGTGTTAGTGGGTGTTTTATTAAGCTACCATATGGAAGGGTCCTACGTCTAGGTTTAAGGGTCCAGATAAGTTAAAAGTATACTTCTGATATATAGCCAGAGTTATGATTATCTAAAATTTTTTATTTATGTTATCTCCTTTTCTGGGTCTTTGTTCAGACTCTAAATTGAGCCCCTATTTCCCAACATGTTCAATCTTCTAGTTGAACATATTATGTTATAGAACCTTAACTCTGCATCACAAAGAATCCAATGTAATTCCGTTCAGCTAGATTTGATCCTTCATATATGTACATACTGAACTAAGCTAAACAGTGGGGAAATTATTAAAAAACTATCGTGCCATCAGTGAAGAAAATATTAAAATGTATTTGAGCATCCAATCTGATGTCTTGTTAGCCTTGGAAGTTTTTCCATCCACTTCTAATTTCAGATGAAAAGGTTTAAAACTTGAAGAATCAAGAAAACAAATTTGATAAGCCACCTGGGATCCTGCTGAGCTGTAACCAGGAGAACTATAACAGAATTACATCAAAGGTGATGGGTGAATACAGGCTTAGAAATCCCCTGCTTGCTTAGAAATTGCATATAAAATTACAATCAAAGATAACTACACACACAATGGGTGAATACAAGCTCAAACAAAGTCTACATTGTGTAAACTTTCAGAAATTTACCTCTAATGTTGAACCAAGGCTCCGGGCGTGGCGGTCGAACGACGGGGCAGACAACAGAAATGATTGGGGTCGGTGGGTTTTTCTAAACAGGGGGTTGGGTGGGTTTTTTTGGGCGGTAATCCCTCTGTCGCTGGTGGCTGGTGTCCGGTCCGATAGGTTTTAGACATTCGATAGAATGGTGAGCTGAAGGGTGATTGCGTTCTGCCTAAAAAGGTGAGGGTTGTTTTTTCTGAGATGGGAGTGGGTGGGGTTGGTTTTTCTGGTGGGAAATCCCTCAGTTGCCAGCGTATCCAATCCAGTCTGGCTGGTGGCGGTGTCGGGGGTAATCACATAGGGTTGGGTTAAGGTGTCATCCTCTTCTGCTGAAAAGAGTTTTCAGTTGGGGAGACGGGGTTGGGAAGGGGGCGGGGGTTATGTCTCTGACAGCCTTTTTTATCTTTGTTTATGGTGGGTGCACGTTATTAGGTTTGGTTGAGGTGGAGCGGGTCCTTTATCTACCTGGGCTTCCACCTTATAGATCCCTCTCCTTTTCAAAAACACTAGAGTTTTTGTAGAAAAATTGAAAAAACACGAGTAAAACACAAATGTTGGCTCAAAATAAAATTGAAAAAAACAAAAATAAACACATTAGATGGATTCAAACGCGAAAAATTCATTATTAGCAGTGACAAAGCCGCTACTTTAATCTATCTCATCGAACTACCGTAAAAACATATATTATGAGTCGAAAATGAACATCGTATATGAAAGTTACGTTTATTTCTTCGAATACAAACTATTGAACTTGCCAAAAAAAAAAGAGTTGACTGCAAATGAATTCGAAATGACGGGCTTAATTACGGAGCTGAAATTTATGGTAAAAATGAATGAGAAATTTAATTTTGGAATAAGAAAATAACTATAAACTAATAAAATAAAACAAAATCTATTAATTATAAAAAAAGTCAGCAAAGATCTTCAAGAAAAATATTTAATGATCAAGATGAAATGCCAATTGTAGTAAGTGAAAAGGAGAGAGAAAAGTAAAAATAGCAACGATTCTACTTTTATGTGTATATATAGATTACAATAAATTACACCTAACGTCCCCAACTTTTCAAGTTTATTGAGATTACGTTCTCAACCTTTAATTTTAGTTGTAGGGGCCCCTAACTTTTTAAAAGTGTTATACATGAAGTCTCTGTAACGATTTCCATCCATTTACACTGTTAAAATCAGAGATATTAACGTAATATACTAAATATTGAATATTTTAATTTTTTTAGAAAAAAAGAGAGAGGAGCCCCCAATGTGCTGCCATTGCTGTCATTTTCAGTGGCCATTTGGGGTGCCAAATGGCTGTGAAGTACTGCCATTTCCAGTCCTCTTTTAGCCGGAAATAGCAGCAATTTTTGCTGCCATAAATTGCTGCCATTTCCGACCAAAAGAGCTAGAGTCTTCCCCTCCCCTCCGGCTGCCGGAAATGGCAGCGCTTTGCCCCCAATTGTCGGAAATGGCAGCGCTTTGCCCCCAACTGCCGGAAATGGAAGTGTTTCTTTGCTGCTATTTCCAACAGCTGGGGGGAAAAACACTGCCATTTCCGATAGCCCGGGGGAGTCTCCCTCCTGTGCTGCAGGAAATGGCAGCACTTTACTGCCATTTCTGGCAGCACATAGGGGGGTCTCCCCTTTCTTTTTTTTTAAAAAAAATTAAAATATTTAATTTTTGATATTTTACGATAATACTCTTGACTTTAACGGTGGAAATAAATGAAAATCATTACAGGAGCCTCAAGTGTAACACTTTTAAAAGGTTATGGCCCCCATAACTAAAATTGAAGGTTGGAGATGTAATCTCAGCAAACTTAAAAGGTTAGGGACGTTAGGCATAAATAAGCCGAATTTTATCAAAAAATTTCATACAAACTAAAGGTGGAGGAGTTGATGACAAATAAATTCGAAGTGACCGGCTCAATTACAGAACCGAGATTTATGATAGTAATGGTAGTAATGAACGGGAAATTTAATTTTGAAATAAGATGATAATTATGGAAATATTAATGTTATTAAAGATATCTAATTAATAAAATAAAACAAAATATATTAATAATGAAAAAATCGGGGGGCAAAGATATCTAAGAGAAAATCAAGGGCAAAGATATTTAAGAGAAATATCAAATGGTTAAAATGAGATATCAGTTTTAGTAAATGAAAAAAAAAGGGAAAAGTAAAAATAACGACGACTCTCCTTTTATATATATATATATATATAGATTATCTCGCAGTGAAGAATTTACATCTTACTTGTGGAGTGATAATCATCTCAAAAGAGACGAGAGATGCACTTTGCTTTTCAAGATATAATCATCTTACAAGGGGGAATGCGCATTTCACTTATCAACAAAATAGACCTACAGATCAATGGATTGCACCTCCAATAGGATGCTTTAAACTTAACGTCGATGCTGCAGTGAATGAAGCTTTAGGAAGCTTTTCAGTTGGTGCTATTATTTGAAATGATTCTGTTATCGTTATGGGTGTTTTGGCTAAACATTTTGATTGAGTTCCCGTGTTGATGATGCGAATGCCATGGCATTGTTCTTGGGATTGAAATTTGCTAGAAATCATGGATTCAAAATGAATGGAGTTGAGACGGATTGCTTCGTAGTGCTGCAAGATATACATGGGAACTCTGAATTTTTGCATAATGTTCCTCTTCTTAATGAAATCAAGTTTCTCCTAACAAGCTTGGATATGGTCTATGTAGTCATATTTCCCATGAACGAAATATGACTGCCCACACTATAGCTTATCTCACTCTTTCCTCTGTTATCTATGATTCATGGTCTACAGTTTGTACAACGAAATATATTGATGGTGTACAGCGAAATATATCTTGATGTATTGGATCGACAGTTTGTACTGACTTGTATTAATGAAAGTTTGGTTTTCAAAAAAAAAAAAAGAAAGAAAATAGTCGTCTTAGACTGGAGGCACTCAAGCTAGATCCACGGCACACTAACATTAACCTTGAACCAGAGCTCCTTAAAGATATAGTTTTAAAACTAGTTTGCAAAGTTACTTTCAAAAGTCGTATTAGTTAACAGTTATTCTATTCTTACCATTTGGGTGTTTGATTCTCAATTTCGGTTATGGAGAAGTTATAATGAAAAGATAGATCGAGTAATAAGTGGTAGAGATCTTAAGAAAGGTTTGAAATATATTGTATGTACGTTAGTGATCAAATCGAGAGCTTGGTAAAATTTCTGTACGGTTAGGATTGGAGCCAGCCGCCAATATTGGAGTATACTGAAAATATAGATTAATTAATTTGTATATTAAAATTTTTTTATAATTATTTATACAGTTAAAAAATGGTTTTTGTGCCCCCCCAAAATGGGGTGTGTCCAAACATAGCTTGGCACCCCTATCCCCACCCCAGGGCACGGTAATGAGAATCAAACGCCCTTTACGTATGTGTTTTAAACATTTTTTTTTTTGGGGGCATACCCTTTAAAAGGCTAATGGAATGGTGGCTTAATTTTGTTATCTATTGGTCCTTGCTTTTTTTAACGACGTGTCATAGTCTAATCACCTTAATGTTAGTAGTCTAGCCTCGCCATAATAACGTTCCTTAATTTGTAAATACTAATAAAATATCACTCTAAAGCTAGAAGAACAATTTCTTAAATTTAGGAATGATTAGTCTGCTATTACCTAATCAATCTTAGCCACAAGTAAGGAAGGGTAATGATATAAAATTAGGCATATCGCACCATAAATGGTCTAAGATATTGTGTCACATGCATTTGGGTACGTCACAACAGTTGGCAACTATCCATATTAGCCCTGAAATTAATATATATATATATAGTGTACTAAGATATACGCCACACAGGCGTCTAGCACTATTTATAACGTCAGATATTTGATTTTTATAAATTTTGTTAAAGAGATACGTAAGGCTCCTATTAAGGAGATAGATGACGTACGTACTTGGCGAAAATTTAACAAAAGCGGCCCCCCTTTTGGTAGGGCCAAGGGGGGCCATTTTTGTTAGATTTCCGCCACGTAAGCCATAAGGTTTCTTAATAGAAGATAGATAAGGCTTTGTAACCGGATTATGATTTTTATAGTATTTCTTGAAGAAGCAGTGTTTTTGCATGGAATCAAATATGTAAATATATACTCCCTACGTCTTAAAAAGATAGTCTACTTTTTCATTTTTGTTCGTCTAAAAAAGATAGCTCACTTATCATATTGAGCAATTATTTAATTTTTCATTTTCACATGTGCCCTTATTAATTATTGTTATTCAATTACTTATACATTGAAAGTATTTCAAACAATTAAAAAGACATAAGGGTATATGTGAAAAAAATAAAGTAAAATTTACTATTTCAACTATTACTATTATTTTTTAATTTATGTGAAAATAACTATTGAAGTATCTTTTTATGATAGAAGTAGTAACTAAAAGAACGTTATCGGTATTCGTATATCATGTCCTTGGAAACGATACAAATATGTGCCAAAATGACTGGTCTCAAAGTCAAAACAATCCCCGCTAAGAATTTGTGAAATTCAAGTAAGACTTTTTTCACCAGATCTGCTCAAGTACTCTTTTTCCATTTTTTCAAGGAATTTGTTTAAGTACTCTTAGTCACGCTATTTGAACAAAAAGAGATACAAAAATTTAAACAAAATTGATACATATTAAGTTCTTGTTTCTCAAAACATTAAATCATCTTTTTATCTATAATAATTACATGGGCTACATTTTCATATTGTCAATTTTTATCTAGTTATTTGTCCATCTTCTTAGTTTAAAAACACAGAAAGATATTAAATAATGAAAAAGAAAGAGAGATTATGTTATATAGTGACTCAAGTAAAGCTAAAGTCAAGTAAAGCACTTGCTCTACCCGTCTCTATCGACAACCAAAGACAGGATGGGCAATAATGGACGAGGGACGTGGATGTCCGAGATCCTTCCGATGACCTCTACATTATAAAGTGATGTCTACGTTGTTAGTCTCATATGTTATATATCTTGGTACATCTCTAATTAAATGATTGATTCTCTTAAATAGATCGTGTTACGCGTGTCTTTTTATAATGTATATATCAACTAATACCAAGTAAAAGCCATGTTATCTTAGTCTACTTTATATCCCAAAAATTGGTGTAGTGGTGCGTGGATCATATTTCAATGTTTCAACAAAGGCTTTATTTAGGCTTTTTTTTTTTTTTAAAAGGAGGAAGGCTTTCTTAAACTCGGGAGAAAAGAAATTGAAAATGATACCATTTATGTCAAATTAAATATATTTAATTTTGGTTTATATATCTTTTCATCATTTCTTCAATTTCCAGTCATATCGTATATATGTCAGAATTTGACACCAATAAAAGTGTTGCTCAGACAAAAATACAAGAAAGAAAACTATTTGTGATCATTTTAATGTCATTGGTAAAGTGGACTGAACTGGCTTTTATCAAGCTGCTCGAGATGAGTATCACATCTTCTCCTTTCAAGCGAAAAAGGAGAAGGATGGAAAAAGTATAGAAGACCTTTAATTAATTCGTATGTTCAAGTGTTTTCACTTAACTTTAATATTTTTTATTTTAAATGACACAAAGAAAATCGTTTCCAAAGCTGGGGATTAAAATTATATGTATGTTGTTAAGGAAGGATGAATATAATTGAAAAGTAATAGAATAATATATGATGACTTGTTAATTACAAAAGATGATTATTGGTGGCTTTGGTTCATGTTATTGCGTCATCGTATTGCATCAGTGCAAACGTTTGTAGACTAAGACTATTTCCACTTATATGTAATTTACATTAAAGTGGATCAGTTAGTGCATTGTCCACTCGACAATCAAATTATGTGCTACACTTTCTGCATTTAACACTTTATAGTTTCCAGTTTTCAACATTCATATTGATTGTTCTATGCATGTGTAGTTAGAATGGATGGCCTTTCCAAGTTTAATACGATTACGATCGTTATTTAACTGGTGGAAACTACCCATTTTAGTTCAGATGAGTTCATGTGTTTGATCCAAAATAAATAGGATTATCATGCCACGCTACATATAAAAAGTTCCGTAACATTGTACACACTTAGCACTTGTTTGAACCTCTTTAAATTTTCTCTTTTTAAATTCACTTTGACTGTTGATTTGACAACTATTCAACAATCACTACACATTTCTAACTTTAATTGAATCTTCACCACTCATTTTCACTCATTATAAATTCTCTTTGTAAATTGAAAATTTAAAGAGCTTCAAACAAGTGCTAAATGAAGTAAAACATTTTAGACAATTGTAGAAACAGAACACAATTGCGGATTTAGGGGATAGTATTTGAAAAAGATGTATAGCTTTTTATTGCTGGGAACCTAGCAAGAAAGGTCTTCAATTGAATTCTAATACAAGTTGGGGTTACTTTGCCCAAAAAGATACATATAATCTTGGAATTAAGGACAGACATAAAAGTATATACAGGACAAACAAAGTTTGTGGCAAATGCACTATGAGAAATTTCCTCTAACCTTCTACATATATGCCAATTTTAAATCTTCGTTAGCAAGAAAAACATATGTGGTTATCCAAAGAAGGAGGGAAAACAAATGGAAAGTTAGGACAAGAGTGGATATGTTGCCCTATGTGTATGAAAATCAACAAGGTCTATACCAATATCTATGTAAATTTAAATAATAAAATTCTTACTCAACCTACGTTAATTCAATCCAGCGTACCAAACATACCCTAATTATTAGTCTCTTTTATCACGTGGTTCCAAAATGAAGTCAAGGATGAATTTTTCACGTTATCGACGTCGATGGAGGCCCATTGAAACCTGACGGCCTATGCGTGCATGTATATACTCAAAAGGGCAGAGACATTATACATTAATTGTAGCTTTAAAAGGCCATCATGCATGTTGTGTAATCAGCAGCTGCATGGGGTCTGCATGAATTGGTAACTTTTTGAAAACCAACAAATCCCTTCAACTTGTTAACCACTTATAATTTGCTTATAATCTTTCAATTTTATATCTCAGCAGCAGCCAAAGTGGGTCATACCTTCGTCAAAGATTCCAACTTTATTCTCTTCTCCTCCACCATATCTGCATGCACCCCGGGCCAAAATTTCCTATTTATACATGCCCTCAAATTCACTACTTTTCTCATCTTGTGCAAAAATGAGTGAGGTTGTGGAAGTGAACTCGAGCCCAATAGCGCCACCGGCTAATCATGAGGCGAGGAGTACTCCTCCTAAGAGCCCATTTGCCGTCATGACTCCATTAGCCAGTCCGATGAAGAAGGCCGTGAAAAGCGTCCGGAATTACCTCGAGGAGATTGGGCATTTGACGAAGCTCGACCCGCAAGAAGATTGGCTTCCCATTACTGAATCAAGAAATGGGAATGCATATTATGCTGCATTTCATACCCTAAGTTCGGGGATTGGAATCCAAGCCCTTGTTCTTCCTCTTGCTTTTACTGCCCTCGGTTGGTAAGTATTTAAAGACCTGACATATGTACAATTTTTGTTAATGATGAAAAGTACTAATCAAGGTGCATTTTTCTTAGATAATTGTGTTCCTCGAATAATTAGGTTTCTCCGTTAAATGATTAATGTTTTTTGCAGGACATGGGGAATTCTATGCCTATCATTAGCATTTGTATGGCAATTATACACACTATGGCTGCTAATCCAACTCCACGAATCCGTCCCCGGAACCCGATATAGCCGATACCTCAGGCTCTCCATTGCTGCTTTTGGTAATCATGAATCCTCATCTAATTTGCTATATATATTTTATATTTAGCTTGTCGGGTTCAACTGGACAAAAACTTCACTAGTTTTCTTAAACACCGTAAAATTAAACTTACCAACTTTGGAAACATGGTATAACTAACGGTATATATGCTACGCGCAAGATTCACATTTTAATGCCACGTGTCCAATCTGTAAACTAATTGGGGGTATATTTAACTTATGATACATGCAGGTCCTAAACTCGGGAAGCTATTGGCACTGTTTCCAACCATGTATCTCTCTGGCGGCACTTGCGTAACCCTAATAATGATTGGCGGCGCCTCCTTGAAGATCTTCTTCCAAATTGTATGTAGCAACCCTACATGCAATGCAAATTCCGTAAACACCATCGAGTGGTACATTATCTTCACTTGCTCCGCCGTGATCTTGGCTCAACTCCCCAACTTGAACTCCATCGCCGGAGTATCCCTTATCGGTGCAACCACAGCCGTCGCATATTGTACTCTAACATGGATTTTGTCTGTCACAAAAAGCAGGCCAAATGGCATATCATATGAACCATTGAAGACCAAATCGGAAATTGCTAAAATTTGCAGCGTTCTTAATGCTCTTGGAATTATTGCATTTGCTTTTAGAGGCCACAATCTTGTATTGGAGATACAGGTTTGTAATTTAGTTTAGGATCATTATACCTTTGTTTTTTTAATTTTTTGAAAGCAAGTATGGTTATACTTTTAATTTAATTAATTTAAAGTAACTAACAGATATATACTTTACTTTCTTTCCTTCTTTAATTTATTTATTATTATTATTATTTATTTTTTTTTTTTACACACAAGGGAGATATATGAGAGGAGAAGGAAAATAGAGGAATGATTGGTGTGGCTCAAATTGAACATCAGAACTTAATCTGTAACACTTATTTGAACTTTCCCTTAAAATAAATAAATAAATATACTTTATCTATAATAATTAATGAAAAATATATTGTGGCTCCCGCGTCTAAGGGATTAGTATTTTATTTTATATATTATCAAATCAAGAAAGCGTGTTTAGAGATAAGGTTTTTTTTTCTTCATTTTTTTTTTTTTTTTAATTCCTTCACTTGCACGAGTCATCACTGGGGGAAAAAATCAATTATCAATCGGGTGACATAAGAAAAAGTTACCTAGTGAAAATTGACTCTCCTCTTTTTCACTCAGCTAAAAGGAAAATCAAAATAAACTTTGATGGTTGTTTTACATGTCTATGTGAAAAAGATCTAGAGCCAACAGTAGGTACGATCTTTTTTATCAAATGCCACTGGTTGGCTCCATGGTACTGGAACTAACATGCACATATTCATTCTTTCATCACATGTATGGGTAACGAGAATTAAATTGTTATTTAGCGTTGTTATTTGAGCATTGATTGATTGAATGATCTTTAATTAAGATTTCGAGTTAAAAATTTTGCAGGGAACAATGCCTTCTACTCTTAAGCACCCATCGCGTTTGCCAATGTGGAAAGGGGTGATATTTTCATACTTAATCATCGCCTGCTGTTTGTTTCCACTGGCAATAGGAGGCTATTGGGCATACGGAAACTCAGTAATTTTCCATCCCCAGAACATCGTTCCATCATTTTTATAGCTTAATATATCAAACATGTTCTAACAATGACATGCTTAATTTCTCCACCAGATGCCTACAAATGGCGGGATTTTAAGTGCGTTGTCCAAGTATCACGGACAAGACACGAGCAAGGTGATTCTCGGGTTAACAAGCCTCTTGGTCGTGATCAACAGCCTCACCTCTTTCCAAATATACGCGATGCCAGTCTTTGACAATTTTGAGTTCAGGTACACTAGCAAGAGGAACGGAACCATGTCCCTGGTGGGTGAGGTCGATGTTGCGTGTATTCTTTGGATGCCTGGCACTCTTCATAGCCATAGCATTCCCATTCTTGCCTAGCTTGGCTGGACTGATAGGAGGGATTGCATTACCAGTCACTTTGGCATATCCCTGCTTGATGTGGATTATGATCAAGAAACCTGAAAAGTACAGTGCAATGTGGTATCTCCACTGGTCACTTGGATCTCTGGGAATGATATTAAGCATTCTACTGGTATTCGGTGCGATATGGACTATAGTCACACAAGGAATAGAAGTGCACTTCTTCAAGCCTCAGTAAGAGTAGGTCAACAATGAGAAGGTAGATCCTGTAAAAAGCTACTTACAACTTTTGCTAAGAAGACGTTGACTTTTCTATATGCGTAGTCATCTTGCAATATGTATATGAGATTAAAGCAACTGAAAATTGTGTACAAACGAAGGAATGTAAACAAAGAGTTGCCAAATGCAAAATACCACCTATGTTCGTTCAATAAAAGCATAACTAGGAGCACGATGACGGTGCAATACCAATTTTATAGTCTCCAACCAGACAAATCCATCAAGAGATTAACAAAGGTATTAACAAGGCAGCAAAGAAGGTGATTAATATATCTCATCCAACCATCACATTTTACGATTTTCCTAAGTAGAAACACCACATTATCATCATCTGGTAATAGAGGACTAAACACAACAGTTATATTTTTCAAATTCGCTAGCCTCAAGTGCAATTACATATACCAAAAAAATGAAAAAGGAATATATTATATATTATATATCTTAAAGAAAAAAAGCTGACCAGAAATAATGGCTGAGGACTCTCACAAGCTATATGATGGTTAAAGAGTTTGCACTTCATTGATTTCTACATAGATAATGGAAGAAGCATTCTTCGCTTCTTTTTCCGGGCCAGTCTTACTTGCTTTGTAATTTTCATGCATAAGAGCAATAACATTGTAATAGATACCAAAATAACAGCAAGCCTCAAGTGTCCAAAATATAACGATACCGCAGAGAAAACGAGGAATGCTAAAATGACAAGTTCCCATATCACGAAGATTGCGACATCCACCCTACAAGCATAAAACACAACATATAAGAAATGATAATAATTGCAGATGCACAAGCACAGATGACTACCTTATAGAAAACGGGGATTGGACAAAATAAAAATATATAGGGACATCAATGGGGTAAATATGCATATTAATCAACTTATTAGAATACTGAAAGTAAAGACCCAACTCAAAGCAACAAATTTACAAATGCATTGCAGACTAGTATAATAACTTGGAAATCCAGTAAATATCTACAGCAACAAATCAGAATCTCAATTTGAGAAATACCTGAGAAACTCGGGGAGCAATTCATGTACAAAGAAAAGGAAAGACCTTATAATGTTTAAAGCTATCAGTTCCCGGTGTTAAAGTCACCAGATGGACACTACATTATCCAAGTTCTACTATTTAAGTCGACAGATGGACAGTACATCATTCACGCATTGAATCCAACGCCCACAGTGATTAGTCCATAATTCCCCAAAACAAGCTTATGGATCCAATAACCAGTTCAGTAATGTCTTTAATGAAACTTATGCAAATCACAACTGTTTTTGTTTTGTTTTTTGTGTCTCAGTTGATTTTTATTCTTCGTTTAAAAAAAAAAAAAAAGAAAGAAAAAATCTAGCCCTCGGGGTGAAGGGGGAGGGGTTTTACCTTCGATGAATTTTCCAAAGAATACAGTCCTAGCAAATTCAAGTGCTTAAATTATTTATTTAAAGCTCTATCTTCACTAAGGACCATCACCATCAGTTTGTGCAATATCTAAATCTTAATCCCATATATCTTAAATTTGTTTCTTCTTCATTATGGTGTTTTATTTATTCACCCGGTGTTGGGCTACCATCTCTAGCACTTCCCCTGTTAACCAATGACATTCCTTGTCAGGGAATACCATCAGCTCTTGCACTTGACACAATGAATTACAATGATAACTAATCCTATATGTTCCGTGCTTATCGCTTTTCTTTTGGTCATAATGACAAGGATGAATCACTTGAAAAATCTTTCGATAATGCTTTTCATTTATTGTTTCACAAAATCAATTGTAAAATTGATTTTCACTGTTTGATTGATGGAATTCGGACTGAAGTAAACTATCCAAAACTGAATTCCTTACCTTTCTCTCGACAGCATCAGACCCAGCCTGTCTTGAATGCCATACAGATGCCACGGCCCACGCCTCCATGTAAAGGCAACATAATTTATCGTTTTGATTGCAATTGTGAAGCTTCAAACTTTTTAAAGATATTAGTTCAGCAGCTTTTGGGAATTAGATTTAACTTGCAAATCTCTTGTTGACAAAAGCCACTCCGTTACTACCAAAATTTCTAGTTTCATGAATATTTCGGACATTGTAGAAGGGTTGGTTCATACATATAACAGTTCACTTCCATCGCTCGAGTGGTGTAAACACAGACTAGATTCCAGATAGGGGGTGGAGAAAAGGGACAAACATTGAAGGCAAATAACCACAGGCTAATTGGCTTATACTGTTGGGTTTGAAGGTAAATTGTTGATTATCACCAGAAATAGGCTTACTAAATGTACCGTTGTTATATTAGGATTGGATCAAAGATTAAAACATGCAAGTTTCCACCTCTTCTAGGATCCTAATGGCCTCTAAAGTTTGAAAAGAATTCTCATTTAAGTATATGACATCCTAATTTCATTATGTTAGTCCTTCAGCCTTCAGGTTTGAGGTTTCAAATAAGTCAAGCAGTCCTATTTGTAGATGATTATATTTTCTTTATGCAAACAATTTTACTGGAAGATTGTTTTGAAACTATTCTGAGACTATGTGTATGATATAGCAATATATTACGATACTCAATCAATCACATCTTAATCAGATTGTACTTCTGAGAAGTGCATAACAAAATTGATTATGGTGCTAGCATGCCACTGCAATCAATTCCTATCTGTGAGCATGCACACTCCAGTTTGTAACTTCTTGCATTATTTTTAACAAGACTAATAACACCATTTTATTATCAGCTTCTGCAATTATTCCATCTTCTCAACCCTAACAACTGTACTTTGTTATCCATTGCGCCTCAAACTTGATGCTCTCATCATCACAACCTAATTGCACCATCTACCTATCAGCACACTTTCCTTCCATTAGAAATCAGAAGGGGCACATATGCTAATTAAAATAAGAAAACACATTGAAATCTGAAAGAGATAAATAGAACGTGAAAATAGGTAAGAATTTTGGAAAAACAAGATCATGGATGGATAGCTACAAGAGAAGTTGTAACAGGAGACCTCAATCTTATATTCAACTTAACTTTCATCTGCCTTTTGAAGAGCTATATTGCTATCCAATTAAAAGAATATTCATAGGGAAATAAGATTTCAACGGAGAAATATTTATTAGTGATTTTCTAAGACAGCTAAAAACAACTTTAATGTGCCATGGAGCTTAATCATTATGGCTCTGAAAAGGTGGTGGCAACATTGTAGGTCAAAAGCAATGACAATGACGTTAAGGAATGAGGCAGTGGTGGCGGCGGCGTGGTGGTGTCAATGGGAATAGAGACTAGAGTGGTGATCATTTTATGCAATGTGGGTAAAGAGAAGTTCCAGTGGATGGTGGTCAACCTGGCCAACGGAGAAGGCCATAGGAATTCTTTTCCTCTCTCTTTTTGGGGTTAGGTGAGAGGAGTTTTTTGTAATGTGTTATAGGGATCTCTGGTCGAATCTTTTATTTTCTATTTTATAGAGCTAAAAGTGTTCTTGATTACTTATTTTTATTTTGAGACTCATTTGCTGATAAACAGACGAGAAACGAGCACGATTTCTATTTTCTCTACTGATGTCCTTTTGCTACACATACTGCAAAAGCCGAAAAGTGCAACTGTTTTTGTCTGGCTATTAACAGCTTTGTTATCACAAGAACTACCTCCAGACACACAATAAAACTTTAGAGAACATTACTGGAAGTGAAACATGAACCAAAGTCAGGATCTCTTCTACAATGTGCAAGCCAATTGAGCACCTTATAGTGAGTAACCTTACACTTTATTCTATTAATTCCGCATAATACCCTTCCCCTATTTAAACAAACATACTGGGGTTTTATCAGAATGTTTCCAGGTAACCATTGATCTACAAGTCTCAAAGTAAACTATGTAACAACAATTATTCTATGGCTCAAGTATCTATGTATGCACGGGTAGTATCCTGTCTTTCTCCTTTCTGTTTAACATTTGTCCATTTATTTTTCAATTCCATGATACTATGCTCTACACTGCTCTATTGATATTACTCACTATTTACAACAAAGCACCATTTAGTGAACTCTAAAGTCTAATTCAGATATTTTGCGTCTCAAACTTCAAATTATGATATCAACTAAAATCAAATTGAATTCTATGGTGCAAGCAAAGCATTTGAACAAGGAATGGTAACCATTTTGGAGCAAGCTGCTTTGTGCATCTTATTCGAAAAGAAGCAATCTCGTGGCTGAAAAAGAAATTCTCTACAATGATGAATAGTTTATGTGATTATATTTGATTGATCACACTAAAAGCTACTTCGTTTTTACTTCCTTTTGGCTTATTTGGGAAGCAAACGTGTAGTTACCACCCAAAGATGTTTCTTTTGATAATGATAGGATGGAAACATAAGTTCACAAAGCATATACAAAAACAGACAAAATGACTAATAAACCCCACACGTATGAAATTCATTTTATGGATCAACCTTCAAGCTATGCATTTGGCCCCCCGATAAAAGCTGCTTCTTTTTTGCTTGTTCGAGACTATAAATGAATACTAACTTGACAAAATGAGCCAAAGAGAGTAGGTTCTAGTAGTGGCCAGCCATGACGGTTAAGGTAGATCCATAAATTGAATTCTATGCTCCAAGAACGTCTATTTCCTCGCTATCATCGTCAAAGGCACACATCACAAGTTACAGACTTGTCAATAATTCAGATTCTTGTACCATAATTGTGGAATCTGTATAACTTGAGACATGACTGCATTTGCAGAAACCAATCTTGTTGCCTTAGTCAGACTATGTATGAATCCATTGAAATCAAAATTCGATCTCAAATTACATGGTTCCCGTAGGGGATTTCTTGACCCCAACAATTCAATACTCCACTTGTTTTGCATAAAATTAATTCAAGGTTGATCTAGTCTAACATTAAAGTTTCAAAAACCCAATTTTTAGCATAAATACGAAGAGAAAATGTAAATTAAGCATAATATCGCCAGAAATTAGAATTGAAGAAACCCTAAATACCAAGATAGAGAAAAATAATAAGAAGATGAGAAATGATGAAAACAGAAATAAACAACGAAAAGTGAAATTCTTAAATAAAAATATTAAGAAAATACCTAGAGGAGGTTAGATTGGAAGTGAACGAGAAGAAAGAGAAGGAAGCCCATCCATGTTTGGATCGAATTTGATATTCCCTCAGTTGCTCGGCCAAATTTGATCGCGTTATCATCGCTTTTTATCTCTATATCACCGAAGGACGCCGGTCTTTGTATCTACTTATTAAATTGTCTGTATATACTATTTATGCATGCGAATCTATACGTATCTGTGTTTCCTGCCGGTGGCCGGCGGTTGCCGTAGAGCTGACAACGGCGACTTTTTCTGGTGCCAATTTTGAACTGGTTACTAACGACGCCGGGAGGGAGGAAAATGGCATTACTTTCCATATACCTTTAATTTTCAATTTTCATTTTTTTTATTTTATTGTCTCTCTTTTATTTTTTATTTTTTTTTTTTGAGGGTGGGGAGCAGCGAGGGGGAAGGTTATTCTACCCCATTATTGTTATTGTTATTGTTATTACGTTATTATTATTATTAGATACTCATATGTGCGTTGTACGGGAATAATATATATCAAATTATTTTAAAACATAATATGAAATTTTATAAAAAAAATGTTGTGCGGTGAAATTTTATAAGGTTCCGATACCTAATAAGAAATAATTAATTTTTAGCATCAACCAAACAATAATGTAATTTTTTTCTTGTTATCTTAAAGTAACTATAGCTTACAACAAATTTTAACCCGATTTTTATCATTAAAGCAAATAAATATCATTTTATTTTTTTGCACTAATTTTGACAAATGATATCGTACGAAATAATTGCTAGTTGGGCGGTTACATGTACTATGAAAATATTTCTTATTCGAAACCAATAAAGTTGATAGTATAAAAATTATATAAATTAGTAATAATACATAAATGTAGTCATATATAAAATAATCGTAATTATTAATATTCATTTATACCCGGAAACATTAAGAAAGAATTACAATTATAATTTTCAATTAAATAAAACTAACGATATATATGTTTAATTTCTATTAATTATAAACTACAAATTTAAAGATATGTTAGACAATTAGATAATCAAATTTATCTATAATTTAAATAATTAAATGATGATAATTATCTATTAGTTATTAAATTTAATAGTGAATCTTATTTCAAAATAGTGAATGGATAAGAAAAAAATGAATAAAAATTTTTGAAAAATTCAGAATACCACACAAATTATCGAAATATGAAACAAAATGTCTAAAAAGACTTTATCAACAGATTTTTTTTTGAAAAAATTGCGGTATAAAGGTACCGCAGTTCCTTTCATTTAATTAATATATAGATTATATCGCGCTTTAGTGCGGTGAATTCAACCGCAATGTTGATTTATCAAACTCTATTGAGCTAACCAATATCTTTGTGTGTGTAATATAAGAGGATGGAAGATAGGGAGTAGAAATTACTGTTACAAATATATGAGACGAGAAGAAAGAAATTTGAATGATTATGATATTGGACTTGAGATATTTAAATTTGTTTCACGTATAGAATTGAAAATTTCAATTTCGACCTCGGGAAGATCACACTTCCTTAGAAAATTAGTGTTCCTTTGAGAGTTGACGAACATTTTCTTCAATCACCAATATCTCGACATCCCACTCTTGCTATTCTAGTGCGGGGAGTGTTTTTTTTTTTTTTAATCACGTTAATACTTATAGTAAATCATTGCATTTAGATTCAACAAAGGATGGTTTCATGGCAACCCTCAATTTCAAGACATCTACTAGTGGAACAAACCTCCCGTCCCATGTCAGTGTATGGCATGGGACTGGACGGCACTTCTAGACGGTATTTGATAATTTTTAGCCACGTGGGACGGTATATACCATAATAGCACTCACTTTGAGTGTCAAAAAAATTTTTGCTGCTTAAAGTGCGTGTAGCTACAATTTGGTGCCAAAATTAAGTTAACTAGGATACTATTAGACCATGTAGTTCTTGGCCTATCATATATGTACTTGGTGACAAAATATAGAGCATCATCTCCTCACATAATTAAAGTTTAGAAAGTTGCCCGTGTTTTATAGCGTTTCCTTATATGGACAATCCATTAATTGGTAAGTATAGACGACAGTGTAAAGAGGCGCAATTGTATATTTGCGCATAGAAACCTTTCAGCGCTTGATTTGGAAAATTGGTAAGTACATTAATTTTATGGACAATCCATTAATTTTCACTTTTCCAATAAAAAGAATTGCCAAATTTTGAAAAGGAACGGTACAAGGGCATGATTCCTCAATATACAATAACAAGCTTGTTTGTACCTATTAATTTTTCTCTAACCACTCAGTTCTCATTATAATTTAACTCTGATAATAATGAGAATCAAACAAGCACATAATCCCTTGAAGTTGGAACTCCATGAAAGACAAAAAGAAATAGGAAAAGTTTCATAAATAACCTTAGTTTTTTTTCTAAATGTGATAACCTTAATTTTACTATGTTTATATCACATTTATTTTGTATTCGGAAATATTGGTTTGTTCTTTTGTTTTCGATTAATAAGTATCGTGACGTACAATGTTACATTTTGTAATTTCTACAATAATATATTCCCCTTGTTCTCTAGAACATTTCTAAAAGAACGATTTTCATTTTCATACTCAATCTTAGCCTTATTTTTTTATGTTAAGCCTATAATATTTGGCATTTCAAACAATATCATGAACTGACGTAGTGGGAGCTGGCACGGCCTATACCCCTGTGTTGGCCTGAATTTTTTTCAATTTTATGTAGAATTGATTTCTTTTCATATTATAACCCGTTTCAGGCAAAAAAATAAAAAAATAAAAGAAAAATTCTAGATCCGTCTAGTCTCAACCTTAACCTCACATCCACCTAAAAAATCATTGTTTCCCCAATTGACCACCTAAAAATTTCCGTTAAGATTCCATCGATTTTTCCGTTAAACACCTATAAATTAACTATTTTACCCTTATACTTTAAAAGGTCGGGGACTAAAAGTGAAAATTACCCGAGATTTAAAAAAAAAAAATTGATAATGAGAAAATTTGAAAAAGAAACAAATTAAAAATAAATATTGTTAAAAAATACAAAACTAAATTTATTCTTTCTAACCCTATGTCACCCATGTATGTATTTGTTCTATGATTGCATTTTATCATGGATTCATTTGAGAGAAAAGTCTGACATAATTAATATTTATTTTAAATAATTGATTTATGAAATGTATAGAGAGAGCAAAAATTGTAATTATTATCATTAATATATCACTGACACTATATAGATTCTATAAGTTCATAATTTTTATTTTTTAACAAAAACTAAATTGTTCTTGCAATGAAATTTTTAGAATAAAAACATCATTTGCTACAAATTGTCATAATTAAAAAAACTATAAAAAAGTATTATAGAAATAAATATGTCTATCATACTTTTCCTTATAATAAATATTTAAAAATAAAAAACAATACCATCAAACTGGTCTCTCATTGTAAATGAAACCATGACAAAATACAATCAAGGGACAAATACGGGCTAGATCGGTTTGGTTTTTTTCATTAATATTTATTTTTAATTTGTTTCTTTTTCATATTTTCTTATTATCAATTTTTCTTAAATCTAGGATAATTTTCACTTTTGATCCCTAACCTTTTAAAAGTATAAGGGTAAAATGGTCAATTTATAAGAGTTTAATAGAAAAATTGACGGAACCTTAATGAAAGGACGAAACCCAGGTATTACATCAAAAGTTGGGGACCTACAAGGTGAGAAAAAAGAATGGGGACAAAATTATGTAAAAATTGAAAGATTGAAGACTATTGGTGACATTAACCCATTCTATATAAATAAATCTCTTTTATTTAACTCCACTCATTCTTTCTCAATTAAAAAAAAAATGGAAAGGAAAAAAAGAGAAAAAAGGAAAAGGAAAGAAAGAGAAAATATAAAAATTAAAAGCTAACAATTTTGAGTCCAAAGAAATAAGTCAACAAGGCCAAGCCCACTAAACTTGGTGACCCAAGAGGTCGTAGCCCATCTCCCTCGCCTTTAAAGACATGGCTCTGTAGACTACATTAACAGGGATTTTTGTGCCAATTATCTACAATTGTCCTCAAATAGCACGTGCTGGCAGACCCACACACGTGCCACCCGGGAAAGTCATAAAAGAAACCGACCACCTGTGAAATCAGTGGGACCCATCCTAAAATGACACGTATCCACGAACGGGATTCGGGCCCCACTTCCAAATCACTTATTGTGTGTAACCACCACTATTCTTGTGCCACGTGTAGTTCTGACTTTGCTCTTTTTTTCTTTTCTTAAAAACCAATCACACATCAATTTTCTCACCCTCCCTCACCCGAAGCTATCCAATCAAGGCAGACAATGTCTGGCCGCACATGTACTAGGGTTCTACGTGTCATTATGTTATTGGTTTGTTTCTTGTTAGAAAGTCCTTCTATATGGAGAGGTCACCTGCCCTTGATTCCCCAACAAGGGGTACATCTCCCAAAAGGGCGAGGTGACCATTTCTTAGAATTTTTACCTCGTTAAAGCATCTCTAATATAAAATTAAGGTCATAAAGTGATGTTGAATGAGAGAGATAAAGAGAATATAATTATTTTAATAATGTGGGCAAAATGTGGTGTAAGAAAAAAGAGAGAGAAAAGCAAAAAAGAAGAGAGATAGATAGAAATTTAAAAATACTGATCAAATATTAATAGAGAAGGTAAAGATGAAGGTGTATTTTTAGATATTACATGTGACACGAGTAAAGAAAAGTGATGAAAAATAGTGTATATAAGTAAAAAGTGATTAAAAAAATTAAAAGAAAATAGGAAACACATAGAGTCCACTAATTTTTTTTTTGTTGTTTTTCTCTCTCTTTTTTTGGACCACCACATTGGAGATGCTCTCATGTATTCAATATTTCAATGTTATTCCATTACATCGAAAATTTTCTATCACAACATCCCTTTAATAAAAAAGTAATTGACCTTCTTATTAGTAAGTGTTAGTTATTGAATTCATTTAATATCAGTGGATGTTGTCAATCATAAAGTGCTATACAAATAATACCTAAACCAAACTCTCTGTTCCATTTCCATTTAGTAACAATTACTGCTATTTATTTGCATAGATTAGTCTCCAATTTAGTTAAGGGTAAATTTCCCATTTACTGCTATTTTTTGCAGTGAAACATAGGCAAATGTTCTTATTTACTTAAGGGTAAATTTCACATATCGTCCCCAACCTTTGCACTTAGAATCATCTGGGTCCTTAACTTTTTTTTAACGCTTTGGGTCCTCATCCTTTCATAAATGAGCGCAAAAAGTCCCTATTGATGGAATTCATTCAAAATTCCGTTAAGTGGTTGACAAAATTAACTTTATACCCTTATCTTCTAAATTAAAAAAAAAGATTTAAAAATCAAAAAAATTTTAAAACAAAAAGAAAAAAATTGAGGGGGGTTCTTTCACTGCCGGAACGGCAGCTCTTGACTGTCGGGAATGGCAATGTTTGCTGCCATTCCGGCAGCTCACAATGGGAGGGAGCTACCCCTATTGTTCTGCCATTTCCGGCAGAACAATCAATTTTCCTACCCAGAAATGGCAGAACAATGAGGGAGCTCCCCCCCCCCAATTTTCTCTGCCATTTTCGGCAGGAAAATTTGAGGGGAGGGTGGAGCTCCCCCCCAATTGTGAGCTGTCGAAATGGCAGCAAAACACTACCATTCCCGGCAGTCCAGAGCTATCGTTTCGGCAGTGAACTTCATTGCCGTTTCTTCACTGCCGAACCCCCCCAATTTTTTTTTCTTTTTTGTTATTCCTTTTTTGTTTTAAAATTTTTTTGATTTTTAAATTCTTTTTTTTTTAATTTAGAGGATAAGGGTATAAAGGTAATTTTATCAACCACTTAACGAAATTTTGGATGAATTCAGTCAATAGAGACCTTTTGCGCGCATTTATAAAAAGTTGAGGACCCAACGCGCTAAAAAAAAAGTTAGGGACTCAGGCGATTCTAAGTGCGAATGTTAGGGACGATATGTGAAATTTACCCTTAAGTAAATAAGAACATTTGCCTATGTTTCACTGCAAAAAATAGCAGTAAATGGGAAATTTACCCTTAACTAAATTGGAGACTAATCTATGCAAATAAATAGCAGTAATTGTTACTAAATGGAAATGGAACAGAGAGTTTGGTTTAGGTATTATTTGTATAGCACTTTATGATTGACAACATCCACTGATATTAAATGAATTCAATAACTAACACTTACTAATAAGAAGGTCAATTACTTTTTTATTAAAGGGATGTTGTGATAGAAAATTTTCGATGTAATGGAATAACATTGAAATATTGAATACATGAGAGCATCTCCAATGTGGTGGTCCAAAAAAAGAGAGAGAAAAACAACAAAAA